>CM067376.1:206076939-206136466 GCA_034510155.1 Eucriotettix oculatus
CTACTGTTATAAGCACGCAGACAGGCGCATTCTCGTCGCCGGGAAAAACCCCCTTTACCTGAGCAGCGGCATATTCTTACTGAAATTTTTATATAATTTAAAATTCCATAAACAGGAATAAAAATTAGGCAGGGTTCTACTGCACTACAATATCATTCATTAACAATATTTGTGGTTTTCTTGCCCACCTTGTATATTTTGATATGTTTGTTTCAAAGACAGTCATTTATGATTAATAGTATGTTAGAGATGTATTAATTGTTCTTATTATAAATACAAACGTGGTATAACTATCTTTTTTTTTAGTTTAGAGTTGCGTCAACCCTAGGGTCATTGGCGACTATACACAATTACGGGTAACTTTTTATTTACGTAAGGGTAAATATCTTCCTTACTATGTCTTTGATGGGGGAATAATGAATTTATAGTACTTTTTTAAGTTATGAGAGTTATGAAGTTATGAGTTATGTAGTAATTTGAAACACTAATTAGGGGCCACACATTTAAAATATAAACTTAAAACTAGGCCAACTTTGCTATCTCTTAAGATCCATTTAAGTCACAATTAGTAAAGATATCTACTTGCAATATATTTGTATACTTTTATTCATGCATAAGATACTAAAACAAAGCACTAAATTGCAGAGTGTCATGTAGACCACTTTTTGTAGTCATGGCAATTCCCCCAGCGCCATGAGACTTTTGTATCAACTAATGTGGTTTATAACAGGAATTTTAAAACTCGTATCCTTAAAAGAAATGTTCAGGGGTCCCCAATTATCATGACACAAAGTAGTGATTTATCAATACATTTTCTAAACACATTAAATTTTAGGAAAATTCTTTTCCTCTTGGGTTCCACTTTATAGAATAAACTGCAGTCTATATAAATCAAAATTATTGAACAATAAATTAGTTTTCAAGCTGTTTTTGAGTTTATTTGGAATATTTTATAGGAAATATAACATAGATATTCATATAATATTTCATTTAAACTATGGTGTTCTGTTTTAGCATGATAACCATCATTAATCTATCACACAAAATTTTTGTCAAAAAGTTGTCATTCTTAAAATATTCTACATGGTTGTGCCCGACCATGGGAGTACTACAGATTTCACCTAGATAAATCTTTTCTTTATCAAACCTTTGCATTATCTAATATTTTAAAGATAAATATCATCATTAACAGACAAAATTGAATAGAAAACAGTACTGAAAACATCTGGCCATTATAAATATTTTCTATAATGTTCTCTATTCAATGTTTGTTAATTGCCATATTTATCCTTATTATTCATACAGACAATAAAATCTATATTTTTTTGATATAATATTTTACTTGTAACAGGCCTGCTTCTTTTAAAGTAATTATTATATAGAATTAATATTGCATTATGTGATAATGTTTCCCAACACAGTAATTCTTATGGAGACATTTATAAAAATTACTTGTTGGTATTGTAATTCACTAAGTACTGTGTAATAAAATTTACACCAATTATAATTTTACAACACCACTTTTGTTGTAATGTTAAGCTGCCATTCAGTTGTGGATGTGTAGGCCTATATATTTTATGGTAAATTATGTCCCAGTGGGATTTCATGAAGTAAATTGTAGATTCTGGATGCAAGAAGGTAAGTGTAGTGGAATCTCTCATTAGCCAGACTTTAGAATTCAAGATGATATATGTTATCATGGTTCATGTATAATTATTAAAAGGGCAGATTAATGTTTGGAATCCTATGAAAATAATGTGTGATGATAATTTTTTAAAACATATGTGCAGACAGTTTGCTTAAGCAAGTGAAGGAAATAATTAATGTCCGCTTAAGAAAAATAATTAAATTGGTTTATTTCTAGAAACTATTTGAACTGCTACAGTATCATTTAGAAGTAGTTTCTGTCGCTCAAGGACTGTTGCGTGGCCTTCAAGAAGTACAAATACGCTCAGTGTCGTTCAGATATGATGGCGTTACAGATGGTCATGATACTCTTGTGCACTCTGGGAGCCTCTGCGGAATTCGCACCAGAAGACTGGACCTGTAAAGGTATCCAACGTCGACCTACCGTCTCCCTGCAGTACTGTAAGTTTCTCCGAGAGGCAGGCGATTCCATTAACGGCACGACGCCCATACTGTGTGATACTCTAGCCTGGGGGAGGAGCAGTCATAGTATCCTCAATTACACCGTCTACTTGCTCGGCAGGTTTATGTTTCAAATATCCCCAAACTTCAGCTACGAGTATATCGGTGATGACCGAATCGTGGCCTGTATCGGTTATAAAAGACTCGTATATCAGATGATTACGTTGGATAAAGTTTGGACTAATGTTACATTCGCTACATATCCACAAGTCGGTTTCTCCATGCTACCGATTTTCAAGAACTTGCGATTCGAAGTGAGGGCCAATGCGGAGGTTCCTGTGGGCTTCCTCGAACTTGACCGTAGCTGCTGGGAGAAAGAATCTCGGTAAGTGAAATGGAGTCACCCGTTAATTAGAATCTTAAATTCAAGAATATAATGCCTCTATGTTATCAGTTCAAAAAATTATTATCTTTCTAAAAGTCTCGTTTTAGCGCAACCACAGACTACTGTTATAGAACCATTCAATAATGGAGAGCGAAGGCTTTCCCGCTGAAACCCGAGAATTGTATTTGAAACAATTCAATATTAATTGTGAGAGCATCCGTCCTATAAATCATCTATATAGTGAAATTATTTTATTTCAATCTACAAGCAATAAAATAAGAAAATCTTCAACAATCTTGAAAACTTAATCTGATGACTTTTCCACTTCCGGTGAATTATGGTGAACGAAAGCAATTTCAATGGCTAACTAGGAAAATGATCCTAAATTCACTGTTGACATAAAATGTAATAACGCCTAATTTATTTATTTCAATGCCAATTACAAGTCCTGTTTAATTTAATGTTTTACTACCTTTTTTTAGGGGAGGGTGGTTAACAGACTACATGAACTAAAATAGTATATAGGAGAATGGAACGTTAAATAGAATGCGGGTTAGGAGTAGATCAATTTGGTTTTAGGAAGAAAGTAAGGACAAGGGAAGCAATATTAACTTTACGACTAATTTTAGAAGACAGGATAAGAAAAAAACGGCCTACGTTCATGGCATTTATAGTTTAGAAAAACCGTTTGATAATGTGAACTGGAACAAAATATTAAGGATTTTGAAGAGCACTAGAATAAAATATCGAGAAAGAAGGATCACACATAACCTCTACAGAAGACAGGCAGCAGTAATTAGAATAGAAAATCAAGAAAAGAAAGCTGCAATCAGTAAAGAAGTAAGACAAGGATGCAGTCTCTCGCCCATATTGTTTAACTTATTCTTGAACAGGTGACGAAGAATGTTAAAACGGAATATGGATAAGGAGTCATACTGCAAGGAGAACAAATAAAATCCTTACGCTTTGCCGACGAATTGTAGTATTAGGGGATTCAGAAGAAGACTTGGAAACCATAATAAATATCATGAACGTGATCATGGAGAAATAGCTCAATAGTTTGGGAATCAGTGGAATAACAAAGGTGTTAGATTGGGAAGGGATATTTTGAAGGAAGTTATTGAATTATGCTATTTGGGAAGCGTAATAACTAGGGACTTTAGATGAATAGTAGAAAAAAATAAGGAGTAGGATAGCATAACATAGGTTAGATTGGGAAGTGATATTTTGAAGGAAGTTATTGAATTATGCTACTTGGGAAGCATAATAACTAGGGACTGTAGAAGAATAGTAGAAATAAAGAGTAGGATAGCACAGACAAGGAAGGCTGTCCCGTAAAAGAGGAATTTCATTACGGGTAATATAAGGGTGAATATTAGGAAATCGTTGCTAAAAATTTTCGTGTGAAGCGTTATATGGGTGCGAAACGTGGATGATAGGAGCTCCGAAAAAGGAACACAATATAAGCCTAAATGTGGTGCTATAGGCAAATGCTGAAAATCAGATGGGTGGATAGAATAAGTAAGGAGGAAGTTCTAAACAGAATAGGGGAAAAGCGAACAATATGGAGGAGAATGCGCTTATCAGATTAGGGAGGATGTGGGTTATTCTCGTTATGAGTAAATGAAAAGGCTTGCGCAAAATAGGTTAGCATGTAGGTTTTCATCAGACCAGTCTTAGGACTCAATACCACAACAACAACAGTTATGCCAGATACTTCGTTTGCGCGTAAATAGCTCTTTTTTATTTTGACTCTAAAAAACGGAAGTACAGTATCATTTATTTATGATTCTCGCAATTGGTTTTTAACAGGTCCCGCGTTTTCACGTTTTCAACAATAGATGGAGTGAGAATGCTCTGCCTCCCCTCCCCCCGCCCTCTCTTTCTTATGCTCCCAAAATTACGCTTAAGGTTCGATCCAAGCCAAGTTTGTCGCACCATCCTAGAAAAAATTAATATTTTGCTTATGCATTGCCTCATGTTTTGGCTGTTTAGAACTGATTTTGTTTCATTTATATTGTGTCCGGTTCTAAAATGGCCGCCGCTTTTGTTGTAGCACGCACGCCGTTTTTCGCGATTGCAGGTATCTACGATTCTAAACTAACCATGACTGTGTTGATGTACCCTTTTCAAATAAACTGCATCGTGTTCAATCCACTCAGGCGTACAAGTTAAACCCATACTTAAAAACCTAATATTATCTTTTCATGTACTCTGTGTACCACGAAGTTGTCTATTCCAAATGGATAAATTCCATTTTCGTAGGCTCATTTCCCCAAGAAGAAAGAGTTTGCGAACCTCAATAATTTCTGTGCTTTTACACATAATGGTGTAGTTATACTATATAAATTATCAACGGTAACTGACGTTCCCTTTATAAATTACACCCCTTCAAAATGGGATTTTTCAATTTTTTTCAATGTTTGAGACGCTATATATCTGTTGGGCATGTAGATAAAAATCTGAAATATGTTCCTTTAAAGTAGCAAACTACGATATAAATTTGATATTAAAGATAGTATAAAAATTGTTAAACATAGCAAGATATGCCCGATTTCCATGTACACAGAGTACATGAAAAAATAATATTAGGTTAGTAAGTATGAGTTTAACTCTTAGGCCCTAGTATACTGAACACAATGCAGTTTATTTGAAAAGGATACGTCAACACAGTCGTGGATAATTTAGAAATTCGGAGAAACCTGCGCTACAACAAAAGCGGCGACCATTTTTGAACCGGACACAATATAAATGAAACAAAATCAGTTTTGAACTGGCAAAACATGAGGGAATTCGCAAACAAAATATTGATTTTTTTTAAGATGGTGCGGCTACCAGCTTACTTTTTCCTGGACCACTTAGCTTGTATTGTAAGTAGAATGAATGGTATAGGAACGCCTAATAGGACTTTCAACTCACAGTTGGTTTGCACGCCGCCTTTCACGGGCCAATTCAATGGACATATAAATATTTACATTAATATCTTATGAACTCTGAAAGATAACGAAATGAAACTCACGAAATTTTAAGTTGAAATTCCGTGAAATTTTCATTGAAAACCGTTGAGCCGTTTCGGGGCATAACGTCGAGTGTAGGCAACCCGTATTCACATTGTAAATTCTATTGCGCATCTGTATGGTGGTCTTTCCGTAAAATTTTTTCATATTAGGAGATTTTAAAACTTTTACTTACGATATTTTAAAAATTTTATTTTTTTCAAAACTTGTCGTGACAATAACGAACACAACAAAAAAAGAATTATCCAATTTGGTGCAGTCGTTCGGTAGTTAATGTGCGTACATACATTACGGCGATTCATTTTTTGTGCGTTTACTATACAGATTGAATAAACTCTATCCTAGATATTTCCCCAGTTCTATACTTTTCTATTTGCTGTTATATATACTTAGCTTCAGTATTTATTTTTACATTTGTAGCTACTGTAAATAATATAATTTTTGTATTTGTGACAGTTTGCATCACAAGTAAAACTTCAACGAATTTATAGATATAGGGATTGAGTGAATAAAAGTGTTCATTTAACTTACTGTAAACCCTTTCACATGCGTTGGTTGTCTCTCTAGGTTCGAGTAATAAAATAGCATAATTGGTAAATTAAACATGTAGATTTCAAAATTACAACTTGATAATGCTGATTTATTAATTTCAGCATGGGTTATTTCAAAATTAAGGCAAAAAAGGAAATCAAAATGTATCATTTAAAAAAATTGGAAAACAAAGTTGAAAGTCGCATTCGAGTCTCTGTCAGAGGAGTACATCCTTTCCAAGTGGTCCAGAGAAAAGGAAATTGATTGCTCGTCTCCTCAGAAAAAAAATTAATTTTTTATTGGCACATTCCCTCATGTTCAAAACTAATTTAGTTTCATTTTTAATGTCTAGTTTAAATAATGACTGACACTATTGTTGTTGGGTGGACGCCCGTTTCTCGTTCGCAGGCATCTACGTTTTTCTAAATTATCCAGGACTGTCTTGTTGTTTTCTTTTTAAATAAATTGCATCGTGTTCAGTACATTCAGGCCTACAAATTAAACCTCCATTTATTTACCTAGTAATATTTTTCATGTACTCTGTGTAACACAAAATTGTCCATTCTAATGAAGAAAATTCAATTTTCATAGGCTTATTTCTTCAAGAAGAAACAGTTTGCGAACCTCAATATTAAGGGTGTAGTTACTTTATATATATTAGTGGTAAGTGACCTACCATTTACAAATTACACCCTATTACAATGAGATTTTTTTTAAATTTTGAGTTACAATATCTCTGTTTGGCATGCAGATAAAAATCCGAAAGTTTTACATTTGATTGGTCTCTATAGTATCAAACTGCAGCATACATTTCAACATTGAGATTTAACTCAAAGTTGGTATAAGAATTTCTTAACTATAGCAAGAAATGTTTGATTTCCCCGTCTAGGAAATATTAATATAATACTTCACGCTAAACTAAGAAATGTTTTTATGGCAACATAATATATTATATAACTATTTGTGATAAATATTATTGCATTATTGTGTAATGTTAACTTCGAAAAGCGTTACAGAAATAATAAAAAATAAATTAAAACAACAATAATATAAAATGGTATTACTTCCCTCAACTACTGTAAATTAAAATTATATTAGCAATTTGACACTCACTAACACAAGACTGTATTCATCAATTAGTAATATAAAATATTAAAAACATTTACACCACTGTTTTATGGTTTAAATGTTTTAAATTATATTAACAATTAATTTATAGAAAACTGTACAATGTATTTTAATCAATAATTATTTTTTAATGTTTATTTAACAGTCATAATACTTAATTGCGTTATTAAAGTGCGTCCGGTCACATTGGGGAATTACAGGCGAGAATGTTTCTTTAATACTTGTACCAGGACAGAGGAGGAAGAGTGGATGCGGTCGTCATAGTTTTTGCAAAGGCTTTCGATCTTGTACCACATAACATATTGTTACAAAAAATGTCCAAAATTGGGATTGATAGACGAGTAGTTTTATGGATTAGAGAATTTTTACGAGACCGACAGCAAATGGTTAAAGTTAAGGGAACGAACTATCCTCAGTTGCGAAAGCTAAATCGGGTGATCCGCAGGGTTCCGTTATTGGTCCCTTATTATTTCTAGTCTACGTAAATGACTTAGCATCAGGCATTAATTCTAAGGTGCGTCTTTTTGCTGACGACTGCGTAATATATCGGAAAATTTAAACTGTGATCGATGAAGAACTTCTACAAAAATATTTAGACACAATAATAGATTGGGCACTTGTTAATAAAATGAAAATAAATTGTAACAAGAGCAAGGCAATAAGATTTTATAGGCGTCGCGTATAAATAGTACTTAATTATAAGCTTGGCGGTAATGAAATAGTACAAGAAAGTAACTAAGTATTTGGGTATATACTTGAGCAGTAATACGGGCTGGAAATATCAAATAGACCATGTGACTGGGAAAGCATGGAAGGCACTTCATTTCGTCATGCGGATTTAAAAAAATCAAACTGTGAAACACAGGAACTTGCATACAAATCTCTCGTGCGTCCAGTACTAGAATACGGCTGAATTTTTGGGATCCGTTCCGAAAATATCAGGTCTAGGCACTGGAAAGGGTACAGAGGGGGGCGGCAAAATTTGTTAAGCGGAAACGAGAAGGTTCGTCAATTAGGGTGGGATATGTTAGAAAAACGACGACCAAATTTACGTCTCAGGGCTCTTTTTAAAGCGTACGCAGGCCAACAATCCTGGGAAGATATTGCATCAAAGTTTTTAGAAGTAAATTATTTCAGAAGAGGGGATCATCATTGTAAAATTGGGCAGTGTAGCTTTAAAACTGACGTTGAGAAATTTTCTTTTTTAAATCGGACTGTAAGGGATTGGAATAATTTACCTGCAGAAGTTTTCGAAACATTCCCTGCCAACAGCAACGTGTTTCAGGGAAGAATTGGGAAGTGTAGTGAAGTGTAGTGTAGTGCGACGAAACAATATATGAATAATGGGTACTTTTTATCTTTTTTTGTTAGGATTTAATTTAATTTATATTATATTAGTGTAATTATTATTTGTAACATATTTTATTTTTAAGTTTATTTTCTGTAACTACCACCGAGTGCTACTCAATTGCAGTATTAATAAATTCAATTCAATATATTTTTTATTGGTTCCTAAACTTTTCATTCTTTTGTAATGAACTACGTGGTCCTGGGAGGTTGTCAAAATATAATATGTACTTATTTGTTTTGATTATCTACGTTGTTGATTACTGGCCTTCATAAATGTATGTAACTGTCTCGTTATTTTGAAGTGTTAATGTCCTGCAAATTGGTGAAATTCACTTTCTGCTGACGATGATGTATTCTGACATTTTAACACAGTGTCTGATTGTGTCATAAAACAATGAAATGATCTCGTTCCTTTAATTTTGAGAATGAAGATCTTACCCGACCCGCACCGGGTAAAGTGTGACATCGACACTCGCACCAATTATCTTACGCTGAGGTCCGTCCCGCTCAAGCGTGGCGCATGCTTTATATTATAATAATATAAACATCAAGGCTTTTAATTAATTTAAAATTTTCTCTTACAATTATAAGATAATGAACTTTCGTTTTATATTTTTGCAGCAGCAACTGAACATAACGTCATCCACCAACATTTCAGATTTTCTACGCACAAGCATCTTATCTGTAGCCACACTTTACCAGAAGTTATTATTATATTTATTTATCATATTTCGATACTCAAACAATAAGGATATGGAGATTTCTGAACTGTAACTAAATAATTATTTATGTGAATGACGCATCAGATTTGCCCAAAGTACATATTGATTGTCATGCATTTTGTTTGACAACATGTGAGGTAGAGAATTATCTCACATGTAAGTGCTAACAAGAGGCGCAAAAATATTGAGAATTTCGAAGGATATAGACCAAAAGAATTAGCTTCAAGACTACGTAAATTGGGCCGTATACACATACGACGTTTTTTTCCGTCGTGGAGAATTTACAGTCGCAGCTCAAATAAATCTAAGGCCGCTTTCGTATAACAGTGTCGCAGGTGTCTCTCTCAGTTAATTCAAAATTGAAATAGATTGAAATGAGCATAGGGCAGCTTCTAGCATTACTGTTATTTCGTCATCGAATGAATAGGCTACGAGAAAATCGACAGATTTGGAGCTCTATGCACGCTGTTTCCAATGAAAGCCTTTTGTGAGACAATTGATATTATTAAAAGAAAACTAGCAACTTTCGTGATGAATTTGATTGTTTTATAATTAGCCATAACTGAAAATGGATTATTTCATTATTAGTCATGACTAAGAATAGAAGATCAAGAAAAGAAAGACGTAATGAAGAAAGGAGTACGACAAGGATGCACTCTGTCGCCCATGCTGTTTAACTTATATATAGAACAGACAATGAAACAAGTTAAAACGGAATATGGAAAAGGAATCATACTGCTAGGAGAAGAAATGAAAACCCTACGCTTTGCCGATGATATTGTAGTATTAGGGGAGTTATAAGAATGGCATGAACGTAGTCCTGGAGAAAGAGTTCAAAATGAGGATTAATAGAGGCAAAATCAAGGTAATGGAGTGTAGTTTGGGAAACATTGGAATAAGAAAGGGTGTTCGTTTGGGAAGGAATATTTTGATGGAATTCTGATATTTGACAAGCGTAATAACTATAGTAAGATAGCACAGGCAAGGAAGGCTATCGCGAAAAAGACGAATTTACTTACGGGTAATATAAGTGTGAATATTAGTTAATCGTTTCTAAAAATGTTCGTATGGAGCGTGGCGTTATATGGGTGCGAAACGTGGACGATAGGAGTTGTGGAAAGGAAAAGAAGCCTTTGAAATGTGCTGATAATCAGATGGGATGATAGAGTAAGTAACAAGGAAGTTGTAAATAGAATAGGGGAAGAGCGAACAATATGGAGGACGCTGACCAAGAGAAGGGATAGATTAATAGGCCACGTTTTAAGACATGAGGGTCTTGTAAAATTAGCATTAGAGGGAAGTGTGTGGGGTAAAAAGAGAAGAAGGTGGCCAAGGATGTAATACGCTAAGCATCTTATGGAGAATGTGGGATTTTCTTGTTATATGGAAATGAAAAGGCTTGTGCAAGATAGTTTATCATGGAGGGTGAATAAGACCAGTCTTAGGACAATACCACCACCACAACAAGAACTGACGTATCAAAGTAAGTATTTCAATCAATCTATATATAGCGTATAGTTTCTTCGTTGAAGTAACAAAAATTGGCATGTCGTTGTTTTATTAGTATAATCCTGCTCCTGAGGTCAGCATGCCAGTAGCAAAGGGGGAGGAGGTGATATCGTTGAAAACGCGATACTCAATCTCTACGAGACCATGGATCAGATCATCATCACCAAATTACCTCACGGTCGCTGTATTTAAGGCAACCTAAAATTTAGACTTTCGCGAACATATTAGTCTACTGCTTTTAATCATTCACCATATTCAAATCTTACGTCCTAGCGACGTCTATCCTCTGCCGTAACTTATTTCCCCAAGCTTTCGGTGTTCACATCAGTTTTCGCAGGGCTCTTTAGCTTTGTGTACTGTCGTCACGGGAACATCAGTTTTCGTTTGACTCGGAGCCTCTTCGTTTCGCAAAATTAGGAGGTCGATAATACACGCCACACCCTCCCAACGTCTATATATCCTACGTTGGTCTCCAGCCTACCTACCTGAGTTTTCTTCTGGATGTTTTCCTTGTTCACCTGTCTGACTCCACAAAACTTACCACAACTTGAATGCTACACCATGATTAACAGAAATAATTTAATTTTAATGAGATAATATAAAGTCGCACGCTTCAAGTTCTGATTTCGCGTCTTGGAGATTGCATTTAAATCTTGCTACAATACAAATTAGTTATTGATTTAATATATTCCTAGAGTTAGCTTTTGATACAAAACGATTTTTACTGTATGATCATGTTTTATCTGTGCGTTTTCTTGTGCCCATTAATCCTGTCTTTCATTTGTACTTCAGATAACGTATTACCTAGATGGATGTTGCTACTTTGGATGCACTTTGTTGATGTGTCAGGACTAGTAACCACAGTAACGTCCAACGTGATTAACTCAACTAAATCCTTTTCAGCATTTTGCTGGTCCTACATAAAACCACACTTAATGAACATTGGTTGATTAAATATAAATAGTATATTCATTCACACATGTTATCGTTCTTATATGTTAGTAATCAGTCCTTAGATTAGTCTTATGCAACCCTCCGTGTTAACCTATTCTATGCAAAAGCCTTTTCATTTGTAAATAACTAGCACATCCCACATCCTCTCTAGTCTGCTTAGTGTATTCCACCCCACACACTTCCCTCTAACGCTAATTTTACAACACCCTCATGTCCCTGCCCTTGGTCACAAATGTAAAATGCGAATATAGTTTCTATATTCTAATTGCTTCAATTCTTTTACTTTTACAGCAATGAAGCATGTATACTCAATGTTCATATGCTGAAAGAAGTGAAGTCTCTTAATTTAAGTGTTAGCCCACTAGACCCTGAAGCATACACTAAAATGCTGCGTGATTTGTTTGTCACAACACTTCATATGTTAGGATATGAAATCTGGGTTGATATTAATCCTGAAATAATTACAGTGACCCAGAAGTATTTAACTTTCATTATGGAAGGCTTTGGCTATAAGCACTTACATATTGGAGGTGGCAAGTGGAAGAAAATAGATAAAATACTACCATTTAGCCGCCAGCTTCTAACAGTGGAATTGCCAAACAATCATATTGAGTCCATTGCTGAAGGTGAGTGAGTGGTAAAACATAAAGATAATTAGTAATAGTAAGGATTATAAATAAAAACCCTACGCTTTGCCAACGATATTGTAGTATTAGGGGAATCAGAAAAATACTTGGAAACCAGAATAAATATCATGAACGTGATCATGGAGAAATAGCTCAATAGTTTGGGAATCAGTGGAATAACAAAGGTGTTAGATTGGGAAGGGATATTTTGAAGGAAGTTATTGAATTACGCTACTTGGGAAGCGTAATAACCAGAAGTATAGTAGACATAAAGAGTAGAATAGTACAGACAAGAAATAATTTCGCAAAAAGACGAATTTACTTACGGGTAACATAAGTGTGATTATTGGGAAATCATTGCTGAAATTGTTCGTATGGAGCGTGGCGTTATATCGGTGCGAAATATGGACGATAGGATTGCGGAAAGGAAAAGAATAGAAGCTTTGAAATTTGGTGTTATAGGAGAATGCTGAAAATCAGAAGGATGTATAAAATCACTAAGGAGGAAGTTCTAAACAGAATAGGGGAAGAGCGAATAATATGGAGGACATTGACCAAGAGAATGGATAGATTAATAGGCCACGTGTTGAGACATGAGGGTCTTGTAAAATTAGAGGATGTGGAATGTGGTAGTTATGCATATATGAAAAGGCTTGCGCATGATAGGTTAGTATGGAGGGTTGCATCAGACCAGTCGTAGGACTGAATACCACAATAAAAATTAGTAAATACAAACTTTATGTTTAGCTTCAAACAACTGTGTTGTCCTCCATATTGTTCGCACTTCCTCAATTCTGCTTATAACTTCAACGTTATTGATTCTATCCACCCATCTGATTTTCAGCATTCTCCTATAGCACCACATTTCAAAGATTTGAAAATCTTTATCATTAATTCTAGAAATATGATATTTATTATTGAATTTAAAAAATCTAAATGTAAATGAAAACATGGAGACATTTTACTTTTACTTATATATAAATAAGCTATTTGAATTCTTTAAACAAATTTGAGAAGTTGGATATGAATAAAATTTGTTCATACATCATATTGTAAATAACATATTACAATTTAGTTTACCTTTATTGTTAAATTTATATTCAATATTTGATATGTCTTTATTTTTGTAGCTTTTTTAATATCACAGCATGTCAGTTTGACATGGTGTTTACTAAGTTTATGTTTCTGACAAAGATATTGAAATTTATACCTCACACAAAAGCTATAGATAAACATAGAAAAAATAAGTTTTACTCTTGATCTCATTCATCTGCTTTCTAATCTTCATCCATTAGTTTCAAACAACCTTTAATATGTCATAAGATTTATATTATATATGTTGAAAGTGGGATAAATTATACAAGTTTTGCAGGTATAGTTTAAAATATACTAATTATAAATTCAAACATAGTTTTCTGACTTCAAATTTACAATAAATAAAATGACGCCCAATAATTCAGCATATAAAAATTATTACATTTAATGAACATAAATATGATGTTTTGTCTCCCTCTTGAGGCTTCTCCTGGCATAAAATTTAGCAATTCATGTCATTTACTTCTTGAGCCAAACAGATTATTAAATGTGTTTACATGTGAAGAATTTGATTCAAATTCTTATTTTAATTACTTATTGACTTATTGGCCATCTTTTTATTTATTGTACTAATTATAACTACATAATTATTTCATAGAATTTAATTTTCTTTTGCAGGTAATTTTGGGTATGTTTCAAACTTGGAAAAGCTTGTTTTGAGCAACAATAATATAAGTAGCTTGCCACAGGATATAATGTTATTAAAGCACCTTAAAAACTTTGATCTTTCTAATAATCCATTCTTGTTACATAATGAGTACCAAATAAACAAAATAAGTAATCTACTGTATGAGTTAAAATCTTTAAAGAAGCTATCTCTTAGTGGAGTTAAAATGAAAAATATATCTGTTTTAAATAATATTCTACAAGATTCTTCAGTTCAACTTGAACAACTAAATTTGAGCTTGTGTGGCATTGAATCATTACAAAGTTTAAGCAAACAAAAGAATCTGAAAATTTTAGATTTAACTAGAAATAATCTTTTTAAACTGCAATATGCTGACTTGAGTGATTTAGCAAACCTAAGCTACTTACTTTTAGCAAGTAACAATATCTCTGGTCCTCTTGTGCTTTATGTTTCTGACTCTTTGACATTGTTAGACCTTTCACAAAATAGAATCCGTGATCCATCCACAGTTGTCATTTGTGGTTGTGTCAGTACATTGGATTTATCATATAATATGATTTCAAATTGGACTGACGTTAACATATTTGAAAGTAATGCAATGTGTACTCCTAAAGGAATTGCTGCCAATTGTAAATACAGTACTTCTCTAAGTTGTATATCTGAAAGGAAGTCATTCATTGCCCATGTCAACTTTTCCTTCAATTTTATACCTATCATGTCTAGTTTAATGTGTAAATCGATTTCTGTGTTGACTTCAGTTGATTTGGGTGGCAATGTATTTAACTGTGATGACTGCCAGACACCAATTTTCCAGAATTGGCTTATCAACAACAACAATACTCATGTTCTAAATTTGGGTGTCCATAGAAATATCACATGCTCTCTACCATCTATGGGAGTTCCTGTTATTGATTACAATGTAGATATCGAAACCTGCTTGCCTTTAACATTTAATTATTGGATATTATTGGGAATTCCTGTGGGAAGCATACTAGTTATTGGTTTGCTTACAACTGGAACTGTGTACAGATTCCGCTTTGAAGTCACATATTTACTAAGGAGAGGAATTTGGAGGCAGAATAATCAAGAAGATAATGGTGCATACATATATGATGCATTTGTGAGTTACAGGTAAATGTTTTAATAAATTACATTTCTAAAAGTTTATAACATAGTTAAGTGAATATGGATCTGATATTGTCAAAATAATTGATATAGAGAGGAAAGGGAGAAAGGTGGTGAATTACCTGTAATTAAAAATCATCAGTACCATTCAGGACAGGCAGAACTTCTTCAAGTTTTCGAAGACGTTAAACTCCTTCTTGAACTGTTTCATTGCCTGTCTGCTGACATCTTCCTACCCTGAATGGTGACTTCAAACTTAAATTTTAGATAAACAACACCTTCTTCTGTTTCCTTGTTATATTGTTATGTTTCTTTGTGTGTGTAATATACTCCCTAGATTATTGTTTACATGAATATTTTTGCAGTCGACCTGACAGGTGGTGGGTTGTAGAAAAACTATCTGCTAATATGGAATTAAGCACACAAAAATATCGCCTGTGTCTACATGAGAGAGATTTTGTATTAGGATCACTAATTTTTGACAATATTGAAGAATCAATTAAGTGCAGTCACTTCATGATTGTGGTTCTGAGCAACAATTTCTTGAATAGCCAGGTAAACGTCTTTTTATATTTGCTTTTACCACCAAAACTCACCTTTTCATTATCTCAAAATTTAGAATGAGTCAAATTTTGGTATAAAGAGAACTCTTACTATTAATGTCTTCTACATTATATGAAGTCCTGGATTTTATTATGTGAATTTGATCCCTAATATCAGCAATTATAATTAATTTTAGTAACAGTATTTGTGACACGTGTGTTATAATTAGGGTATGATTTTAAATAACAATAATTATATTTAATGTTTTATCCTTTATGGTTTATATAATTTCTTGAATCAGATCTTTATAATTAATCTTTATATTCAAAGCAACAAATAACAGGCATTGAAATTAATCTGTTGGTAGAGCAAAATAAATTATATTTCAATTAGGGTGTGATGGTGCAGAGGCATACTTTAGAAAGTGTCATACATACATTGCTGTTTCCATTGAATATTGGCAACTGCAACCCTCGGACAAATTTTGGCTGTATGGTGTTCTTGAATTGCATTATTGAGGAGCTTTTCTGTGGATAGATAAATTTCCTGGTTGATCAACATCTTCCTTGTAGGGTTTTGGACCTCTTACTACAGTATATAGTGACTACAGTTTACTTCACTAGTTGTAGTGGCAGTGTATTAGTGAAATGCTTCCACTAATAAATTGTTCGACTGAATAACTGTTAGAGAAACACTTCTCCGGAACTAATTCTTCTTGAAAAGCACGTCAAACTGAAGAAATTCGTGCAATGTCTAACTGAATAATTCCGGTAAAGTCCAACTTAAAAATGCTCTTTTGCTCTGACTCCAGCCCAGAGGAAAACTATTTACACCCCCTACTCATCTTCAATATTCCCTGCTTGCCATATTTACCGGTTACATTGCAACTTACCCTTCCCAGCTCACAAAGTGTCTTTTCTGGGGGGTAGCTTGCCGTGTGAACTTCCCGGATTTTTTCTCTACCCTGCTCAATACGTCACAGAAAATTTTGTTTTTCTGTTATGCCAATATTTTTCCATTGCAACTACTATCAACTTTTAGCTAGAGGATTTGCCTATGTTCCCTTTGTTCGTCTTCTATCTTTTACGAAATGCATTACTACTAAATTGAAAGAATTCCCGATAATTTATATAATTTAGCGTGTAATAGCCCACGCGCGTATCACAATTACAACAGAGATTTTGCATATCTTAATAAAAATGTAATTTTTAACAAACCATACACCTTCGAATTATGACTTGTTTTTCTTTCTTCTAAATTTTTGTTGTAACCTATTAAAAGTAACAGAACTAGTCTTACATTCTTGTCCATTTTGTTCAAAAAATGAATTGCTTCGATTAATTGTTTAAATTGAGAATAAGCCTATGATCATTGTGCAGAAACAATTCTGTTTTCTTAAATGAATTGTTTTTATTATTTTATTTCAGTGGTGTCGGTGGGAACTGGACATGGCAAATCGTCATCTCTTTGATGAAGTTCGTGATTTCCTCATACTAGTACAATTAGAAAAGTTAGATAGGGACAAGATTCCAAAGAGATTACGCTTGCTGATGGATACGCAGACAACCATAGAATGGCCTAGAAAAAGTAACTCTGAGCAGGAATTTTGGTCGAAACTGCGCCAAAAACTTGGAGTCAGTTTGTATACCATAGAACAAAATGTAGATTGTGTTTCCGTAAATGAACACACACATTAGAAGGATTTATGGCAACAATCCACGATTACCGTTTTTTCAGAGTAACACATGGTGTTGTATCAGGAAGTATTAGTTGCGGCTGTGTTGTTTTTTAGGATGAAAGTATAAAAAATGTCTTACCGGAACGCATTTTATGAGTGCTAAAAAAATAATTTCCTTTTATATTGTAAATAATCACAAATTTGTAAATAATCACAAAAATATAAAAATAACGGAAAATCACATACTATGATCCCTCCACCCGCTATCCATCGTTTGACGAACATATAAGAAGATTTCAGTGAGAAATCATTATGTATTGATGTTTGTTTGAATGTTTACGACAACATTCTTGCTAATGATTTTAAATCGAATCAGCGTTCCGTCTCCAAATCTTTTACCGGAACGTTGTTCCGGTGTTCTCCGGCTTACTTTCACCCCTCACAATAATTTCTATGAGGATAATTACGTAACATATTAGTACTATTACAACAGAGGCACAGTAATCTTTGGCTCGTAATATATGCCAAATTTCTAATGGTTTCTATATGTAATAATGCCTTAAAATCAGAAAATATTAAAACCAAGTTGATACACTTTTGTAACAAGAATGTATTATTCTTTTTGAAAATAAACTTAATTTTAGGATTAAGACACGCATGCGGACTGTATTTTATGCAAGATCCTGCAAAAGTTTTCGCAATATAATGGTAAATGCTTTCCTTCGTATTCAACCTATATAAACCAATAAAACAGTCAAAAGAAACAAATATTTAATTTATTCTTCGTCATTACTCTTATATCGACGAAGAGGGTCGAGGTAATGAACAATCACAATTCGAGAGTGGCGATCGCGTTCCAAAACGATCGATCCCCTATTTGTGATGTCTGGAAAAAGAAAGAGACGAGAATAGGTGAATAGGAAAGGCGGTAGCGTAGGCTCGTTGTCACCTGGATGACTGTCAGGGATTGGTGCCTTGGGGGAGGGGGAATCATGATTTAATGATTTAGTGGAGGTGGGGATCTTTGGCGTGTTCTGTTCTGTTTCTGGCCAATACGACTTGATTTCTTCTTGACGTCTTCGGATAGACGAGGATATCACGAAATTGTTGGCAGATTTATGGATTATGCTTGCTTTTATTTGGGTCGAGATTTGGTTTGAGTGTAGAACGAAGAGGTTTTGAGCTAGTTTCAACCGCTCGGTGTTAACGACTATTGTGAATTTGTCAGTGAAGTGCTGAGCCTTCGCAGCACAAAGAATAATCTATTCCTTCTTTAACGTTTTCAATTCGCATTTTATTTATTTTTTCTTTAAATGGTTAGCAATCGATATCAATAAGTATTAAATTAGTTAATGCCACATACGCCAAATAGAAATTCAATCCAAAGATACAAATATAAAAAGTCGATAATGGTGTTGGCGATTATTTGAGAGGGGGGGTATGTTGGTTGGGTAGCCAGTTTAGCTTTCTAGTCGACTATTTAATTTCCTAGTGAACCTTGATGGGAGGGGATGCAGGCGACAATAATATATTTTCCTATTTTGGTGAGTTTCTGGTGTTTTACTTGAATGTGTATGGTTAATGCCTTTTTGAGTCTTTCATGGACATAGATTTGATGGATCACTAAAAGTGATGTGCTTTATCTTTGGGGATGAAAAAAGCTATTATCCAGAGGGTGGCGCTGTCTACACCACAGTTGTTATTCAAGCCGTTCGTGAATAAATGATAAAGTCCGAGTATTTTTGGTATGGTTGTAAAGATTTACCTTTCCATTCTTATTTACTGAAGTGTCGGTTGGAGAAGTCGTTGAGGTATGTGTCAGTGTTAAACCCACGTGCTTTCTAATGTGGAAGAGAACTATTTCAGACGGTTTCCATCTTTGGGAGTTAAAGTTGTAATATCTGACATTTTTGTTGAGTGTTGCATAGAATGGAATAAATCTACTTTCTGGTGATGGGTTTAATGGATTTAAGTGCGTATTTTATAGTTGGACGGTTTCTTCTGTATGTGAGGTTCTTGGTATTCTATTAGTATGCTTCCGTTGGGATGGTTATGAAAGCATCCAATTGCGATCCTAAGCGCTGCGTTGTGGATGACATTAGTTTGTTCAGCAGGTTCTTGTTGACTGTTCAGTAGATAATTTTTTTGTGGGACGGAGGACGGGGCGGTGTAACGGGCTTCATGAGGGTGATTGTAGAAGACGCAACTCCCCTTTAATAAAAAATGAAGAGAATTGATACGGGGGCATGTGGAAGGTAGAGCAAGGTAGGCACGGGAGGATAAAGGCCCCGCTACACTACCTGAAGATTCATCTATAAGAGAAGCAGAGAAAACCATAGAAAACCAGCATCCGGCAGGTCGGGCTATTCTCATGCCATTCTGAATGGTGGCGCAGCATTCCCTTCTCAATGTCTTAACCAGTTTTAGGAGGCAGCTATCCGACCGATCCAATAGGATCAGAGGACAATCTTTCCGTATGACTAAAATCTTCGACCCCAGAACATACATCCTAAAAGAGATGTAGGTAAGAACGTGGCATTTGGAGAAGGGGGGGTGGTGGGTGGTAATTGGCTACATGAAACAGGCAAATCTCCTTTAATAGCATAGGAAGGGAATTGAAAAGGGGAGTACATGGAAGGTAGAGCAAAGTAGCCAATGATCAATTAGAGTCCCCGGGTTATAGTTAAAGGACCTTCCCCCTGTGATTCGCCTCATAGAGGTGCAGGGAAATTCCTATAAAACCAGCATCAGGTAGGTCGGGTTATTGGGTACTATTATCACACCCTTCCGAATGACGGGACATTAGTTTGCCGTGAGGTCGCAGCATTCTCTTCTCCGTGTCGCCGACACGTCCTATACAATTTATTCATTCATGGAATATTCCAGAAACAGAACATTCTCTACCAACAGAAAATACTAGAAATTAAAGGTAAACAAAGTAAATAAATAAAAATGTTGCATCGAGAGGAACTCGGATCAGAGTCCACATTACTGCAGTCTAGCACGATACACCTCAGTTCAAGAACTTTCGTTTGTTGATCCATGGTTAGCTCCGGCACGAGTAGCTTTCGAAAGTCTACTCGCCTCTTTGGGAAGTCTGCGGCTCGGTGGATTTTATTCTATGATGGTAATATATTCTTGTGTTATTCGTTCAGCCCTTACTAAGCAAGTAACAATATGTTCCGGAAGAAACTAAGGTTCATTTTGAATATCAACTACCTATAACTCTCCACTGCCATTCTAGAACGAAATGACCCTCGCCGGAATAATGACTGATGATAATTTCTTCTTTGCTTCAATTATAAGATATACATGGTCACTTAATTTAGGACAAGCGATTGTAACTTCATCAGCGATCTTTATTTTCTTTAGCTGTCGTCGAAACATCTCGGAAAATAACAGTGAAAGATGCGCCGAAATCGACTAGGGCTCTTACCGACTAGTTATCGAGGATTACGTCGAAATAATTCCCTGACATTTTGGCGACGGTCGTCGACAGAGGATTTTCTTTTTGTGCGGTCTCACCTCCAGGGAAGGTCGCGTCGTCTAGTTTCCCAGGTTACGTCGGTAGGTGAGCGTCTGAATGGCGACGGAGATCTCGAGTGACGTGAGGGAGAGCGTTCACTTCATGCGGCGATGATGACCTGTATCGTCCACGGAATAACTCATTTGGTTCAGCTTGGTCCTCCTCTAGCTCTTCCGTCGTTGAATGCTAGTCTCCTCTCCTTGCAGATCTAATGACGTGTCCTGGAACAGCCACAGTAGAAACACACAGGTCTATTATCCTCCGTCCTCCAGCCGTCTGTCTTTCTAGGGGCGTAAGTTGCCTCTTCCCGGGAAACGACTTTTGCGTAGCTATGCTTCCGCTTCGGACGACTTTTCACCAGGAGGATGTAGGTGTGGAGATTAGATCCAAGACGTTTTCCGCTTCCTACGTGATGGCTTCTTGAATCGTTCCTGGCTCTGCTTCGTTGGTACGTAAGGATAGTGCACGCTGAATTTCCACCCTCCCTATTTGGCGGACGAGAGAAGACAGATCATTCACCTCTCCTACTGAGGCAGTCGGCATAACGTTTAGAAATCTCTTAAACTTAGGGCGGATTCTTTTCTGGTTCATCTCTTCGTTGAACTGGCAATGCTTGATGCATTCGTCCGTAGTTTTTACATCCTGTAATAAGAGGGCCTGAAAAGTCCTCTGCGACACCTATCATTAGATGTACCTCCCGCATGTTTGGGTCAACTGTTCGGCACAATGCGAGATCGTTTTGTACGTACGATTGGGCGCTCTCGCCACTTTTCTGAGATCGGTATTTCAGATGTCTGTTACCTGTCGAACATGACGCTCAGAATCACCAAATGCTATCTTGATCTCAGACTGAAAAGTTTCCCGACTGGTCAACTTGTTTTCAACATTTTCAAACTACTGTTGTATGGTTCCGTCTAAGTAGAAATAGGCGTTGGTTGGCCAGGCGCACGGTGTCGTCCCACCTATTAAACTTCGAGTCTCGTTGATAGCCCTTGAACCATTTCCCTGGGTCTTGTCCGGCGTCTCCTGTGAAGATGGCGGTGGCAGCTTCTTTCCTATCGCACTGTTTGACGATTTTGAATATGGCTCAAATTCCGGGCTCAAGCTTTGGAGCCTCCGACTTTGTCGAGGCCTAATAAGAGCCACTGAATGTTAATGCTTGACGTTTACGCGTCGCTTCCACCAGAAATGTCACGTTTCTGAAGGATCGTGAGATACAGTAACACACACTGCTAGAGGTTATAGACGTTTATTCAACACGAGGTGCTGTACAAAGTCTCGTATTGCGTAAGACTGACGTCGATTCGGGATCTAGTACAATTTATATATTCATGGAATATTCCAGAAACAGAAAATTCTGTAACAGAAAATACTAGAAATGAAAGATAAACAAAGTAAATAAAGTAAACAAATAAAAATGGTTGTATTGTGTGTGACTCGAACCTGAGTCCACATTTCTCAGTTCAGCTCTTTACTCGTTAACCACCACTGCAGTTTTTCAATTGTGGCAATATTTCTTCGTCTCAAATAATTTGATATGGTTTTTTCTGAATTTGTTTGCCTCTAATTTCAACCCCATTCATCGTCTAAGGCGAGTATTCATAGGGGAGAGGGTGTAGGTGGCGTCATATTAATATAAAAATTATACAGTCAAGCCCAGCCCATGCCAGGATTCGAACCCAGGACCCCTGAGTTGCAAGGCAGAAACGCTAGCCACAGGAGGTCGGCACATTGACAGTATAGGTTATGAAAAATTATTGTTTAGATATTAAAATTTTACTATACAGGTAATGACACGTGTCATAAATACGGTCACACAACATAAAAAAATAGTTATAAATGCATAATGTCAGCTGCGGAGCAGAACGGAGCGTATCTTCCGTGTTCCGGAAAACTTTGCGATGGGCTTGCGACCTTAGGCTGTTAATGCGCTAGTATCGGCGCAAGGGCGGTCAGATTCCGATGCTTGAGGGAGAATGTTGAGAAGAAAATACCGGACTCTATTAGTGATGAGCATTCTTTTAATTATTGGAGGAGTGAAAATGAATCCTATTCGGGTAGAAGAAAGTAGTCAGTGCTTAAAATATGGAGTATGCGAAAAAACTTTAAGAAGTGGTTTATTGTGGAGCAAGTGTAACAACTGGTACCACTTCAGTTGTCAAAAAGTGAAAAGAAACCAACAAATTGAAGATAACTGGTGTTGTCGTAATGGCAACAAGGTAAGAATAACTGATCAAGCTGTGATTACAAATTTAAGAAAAGGACCAGCTTCTTCTAGCAATGAAAAGGAACGAGGAATTGGAAACAGAACATGGAAAGATTCTAAAAGAGATCCGGCTGAATCTTATAAATGTCTGGTAATTGGGGACTCGGTTGTAAGGCATACAAGAGGGAGAAATAAGGACATGAAGGGAAATTGTTTTCCAGGAATACAGACTGCGCAGATGAGGAACATCATTGAGAGTCATAAACAAGGAAATCCTGAAATTTTGATTTTACAGGTGGGCACAAACGATGCCTAGAGCATTTCACTGGAGAGATGTACGATTTAGTGTCATCTGTCAGAATGGATTATCTCAACAGCAGTGGAGTGCTAGGGAGAAGACTTATTTACTGGAGCAGGATAGGAAAAATGATGAATCGCTAGAATGAATGCACACGTTTCGTCGATGGCAACGCATGGCTGAGAGACGGTCTTTGCTTGAACCGACGAGGACGTAAGGTTTCGGGAAATCTCTTCTCCAGGGTTGTGTAATTTGAGAGGATTCTGAAGAATCTACTACAGTACGGCTGTATTTGTAGGGATCCGTTCAGAAAATATCTGGTCTAGGCACTGAAAAGGGTACAGAGGGGGGCAGCAAAATTTGTTAAGCGGTGTCCTGGTCACGGAAATAAGAAGGTTCATCAATTAGATTTGGATATGTTAGAAAAACGACGACAAAATTTACGTCTCGCGGCTCTTTTTAAAGCGTACTCAGGCCAACAGTCGTGGGAGGATATTGCATCAAAGTTCTTAAAAGCAAATTATTACAGTAGAGGAGATCATAATTGTAAAATTGGGCAGAGCAGCTTTAAAACTGATGTTGGGAAACCGGATTATAAAGGATTGGAACAATTTACCTGCAGAAGTTTTTGAAACATTTCTCCCAATAGTAAAGTTTACTCTGGAGGTATTGGGAAGTGTATGTGATCGTGACGTACAAGGGTAGTGCGACGAGATAGTATCTAAACAATGGGTACTTTAATTTTTTCTTTATGGTGTTATTTATTATTTACTATGTTTGTTAATATTATTATTGTAATTACTCATATTCCTATTTTTAAGCTTATTCTGTAACTGCTACCGAGTGTAACGCAATTGCAGTATCAATAAATTTATTCTTGTGATTGATAACAAATGGAAGTGAGGCAGCTGAAGTGAAATGCACATTCATAAACAGATACCGTAGCGTTAAGTCACTACTTTAATGCTATGGTAGGTTTTTTTCTTTTGCGACGAACAGCAGAAAGTTTTGCTGATTCCTAAATTGTCCGCATCTTCCAATGTTTCGGGTAATTTCCGGTTCAAGGTTTCAGGAAGAAAACACACAATTGCTGCTGTAACTAACTGCAGAATGCCAAGTGTACCATACAGTACTCGCCCGTCCATTTCTGTCCTCTGAAAAGAAGAAGTATTAATTACTCTTTCATCAAATAATCGAATTTAAGCTTAGAAATATTTTTAAAAATTGTAAAATTATTAAACGAGATATAAGCGAAAAATAAGGATCAGGGTAAGTCTGATTATTTACTTTACTCATTTTAGATGTTAGCATTCCTAGTTCTATAGTAGGGGCAATTTATATATCTATATATTATGATTGATGTGACAGTATAATAATAATTATTATTATTTATGAAAAAATGGTTAAGGAAACGAAAAATATTTACTATTATGTAAATAGCAACTAAGCTACAATTAACTATTTTTTTGTGTCGAATATTTATACCGTAAATATACAGTCCAGACTAGATTTAAAATATTTTGCCTCAGCGACCGAAGCAAAATTTAAAGCGGTCAGTCATTAAGAAACTTCTACAAAATTTTCTGTATCAATTTAATTACGAGAAATTTTTTAAAAATATAATGAATATTCTGTAAAGTCACGAATAGTGTAGTGTTTAACACAGAAGCCACCGATAACCAACCAATTATGTTTCAAAGGCACGTTCGCTATCTCATACACAAAAAGGCGGCTGTTTCCGACTCTAAAATATTTCGCACTATTTATGGTACTGTGCAGACGAATATTTGATTTTAAGTCAGTTGTTATTATATACTCGTACTGCACGCAAGAAATTTAGACCTGCTAGCGGATAACGTAGAACATATGTTTAATATCTGCAACACTTTTTTTTAAACTCATATCAATTTAAGAAATGTTCCTGAGTAATTTAAAAATGGTTTTATCTATTATCCATCTGTTTTAACATAATTAGTTATGGAATATCCATTACATTACCCTGAAGGAAGATTTCGACACACTTTGTCAGAAAGAAATAAAATATTATATGTCTAATCTCAACTAAAAATGTTAAATTTATGTTTCTCTGTTATACCTTTATTTTCTATTAAATTTATATTATATTTTACTAATAATTTCATGGGTTTTAATCCCAAACATTCCACAGATCTCACAGTATTTTTAATAAGTTACACCAATGCATCTTTACATTTATTTAATAAAAGTAAGTTTCCAAAGAGATGCTGCTCAGCCAGAACCTGAATTTTACTTACAAGCATGCAACGGTTTACGAACAACAACCACGTTTTTACTCGATATTATTTTCAAAGACTGATTTTGTTGACTAAGAATGTGTTACTAGATTATCAATGAAATCAAAACTACTTTAGTTATATATGTAGTTATGTGGCAGACAGTAAAGTTGTTTTTCCATTGAATAATCACACTTCCGCTCCCATCAGGAAATTGATTGATGAAACAAAGTATTCTGTTTTCTCACCAAGTACACTAAATATGGTGCTACAACCATAGCCGTGTTTATCGCGACCATTTCCAGTGCTCCAGAGGTTTGCCTTACGCACGTTGGATGAACTTCCATACTCTGAAGAGTGCCAACTGTCCTCGCACTCAGCCCCACCATGTTCAACACTACCGCAAGACAAGCTTCTGCTATAGTTGATGAATTAACTGAAAAGGCACAAAAATATAATTATTATAAAAAAAAGACTCCAGAAGCGATTTAGACGTTTTAGGCTGGGACTAATGGGATAAAAATAAGTCAGTATAGAGAAATATTTTATAAATCTAAATTTTGTAAATCTTTATAAAGGAGAAGTTAAAGTAATCCAATGATGACAAATACTGGCACATCTGTGAAGTACGTGCCTCGTACGCTTGAGGTGCGTATTAGCACACACACCTAAAGACAAAACGCAATTATTGTTTTCTTTAAAAAACGTTTGTGTGAAGTCGGGCAGTGCCATCATAAAAAGAAACGTGGAAAGGTACGGATGGAGAAGAAGCGAACTATCGCATAGGTTGTAAAGTTTCCTTGTCACTCGTTTTTATGTTACTCTCACGCAACCATGACTTTTCGGTTTCCAGCCGAACTCCCGGTAAATTTGTAGGGCAAGTCGGGGCGAAACGGGATAGTTCTGGAGGTTAGTAAAAAGGGGGTGGAACATTGTAACTGGTCAAGGAAGGAGTTGGGGCAGAAGACTAGACCAAGTTCTGACTGCACCTTGAGAATGAACTCTTGTTTTGGCGTCTTACATCTGTAACTTTATAATTTTTGCTGCATTTTGACAGAAGGTAATCTTACAAAACTCCTCGCTTTTAACTCTTTAATTCTTAAACTAGATGTCTTTAGCTACGTAAGTTACGTATAAGGTTAAATTAGCTGTATTAAGGCTCGGTGGAAAACCTTAAACTGAGAGTAGCGAGCGGGGCGGAACGGGATTCTACAGTATAAGGGAAAATGTAATGTGTTCCTCAAGAGAAAGAAAGAACTGGCAGACTGACCTTATAAGAATGAATTTTAGGAACTTGAACCCCGAAAGAAAAGGAACGGAAAAAGGGGATAAATGTTACCAAAGACTGTGTAGTTGCAAAAATCTCATTGCGAAAGGAAAAATTGTTAAACGGATCAATCATAAGCTAAATAAGTTTAATAAATAAAACACAAAAGGTATTAAGATTAGTCTTAATGTAAATTACATTTTATTACACTAATTGTATATACAACACATCCTATCCCGTTCTGTCCCGGAGGCTGGGGCAGAACGAGAAATTTATGTTTCCTTTTAACAATTAAAAAAATCTATTCGTTGCTTTCAGTTATATTCTTATTAGATTAAGTAAGTAATAGAATAAACTAATGTTTTATACTTTTATTGAGTCACTTTACTTTTTACATAATTTTACAAATTATTGTTAAACAATAAGTGTCCCGTTTCACCCTGTTTTCACCTATATGCATAATAAAGACTCGGATACTTCTTAAGGCAACGGCAAAGACAAGAATGATAGTGATTGGATAATTAAGTTCACAATTGGAGCATGGTGTAAAGCTAGACGAGGAACTGGAATTATGTGCAGAAATTGGTTCTAAGATTGGAAGCCTAAAGACATGTGCATATTACCAGATAATTGTATGAGCCAAACACTTGACGTTAGTATGGAGAATCAGCAATTGTAGATAGTCCCTCTCGTGAGAGAAAGGCGACAGCTACTAAAATGCATGACACTTTCAGGATCGTAAAAAAACAGCAGGAATGGTGATAGACAATCAACTCCGGAAGAAAATCGGATTGCATCGCAATATATATTGAAGCATGAGAAGAAGTCCACAGATTTACATGGACACCCACGTCCTAGCCAGTAGTATGTAGGTGGAGTAAAAGGTCATAAAATAGTCTCCTGATGACAGAATCGGGACAGATTTATTTTTAGATTTTTTTCAGGATTTGTTGACAAATCATTCTAAAGACTTTGAAAGTATTTGTTCCAAAGATTTGATAAATGCTGATTATCTTCACTTAATTCGTCGATTGTATTCAAAGATTTTTGGCTCAGTCTGGGAGTTACAGTTTGTAACAACTAGTGGTTGGTTCCGGCAATTACAACCGATGCGAAGATTCACGAGGCACCACCAAATCCTGGAAGCTTAAAATCTACCAGTTGGATGCGGTGTTCACGTTTTCCGCCCTTGACTATCTGAGTGTTCTTAAAATTCTATGTCAGATGTTGTGCATTTACACTCACTAAATATTCCTAGATGAGAAATTCTTGCTCTCCGTTGAGTTGAAAATTAGTTGGCTCAATTGCTAGATAAATTGAATTATTTTTAAAAAATTTTATCAATGAACTAAGTTATATTAGGCCTGCAACTATTCAGGCCGCGCCTCCGCTCTGGGCGATTTAGTATCATTCAAATACAGAACCCTTAGATTACGACCTATGTCTCCGCTAAAGCGAACCAAAAGCGGAAATGTGTGCAAAACAAAACGCTTCAAGGTGTCGTTAGCACATGGGGCACGACTTTCTTACGTGGCATATGGCGTCGTTAGCAGCCAAATGGTTGATAATTGAAAATAGTCCTGTACTCTCTGACATTAAATTTATATTTAGCCACAAGTGTAATTTAAATAAGATTCTTCGTTTGAAACTTATTACGCCCCTCGTATTTTATGAATATACGACGTGGGTAATCGAACTCCAAAAAACGCTTATTTTTATGCCAGATAAGTTCTATTTCTTGAACAATCACACCATCCTGGCTTTTATCTTCTGCCAATCTTAAACCCTATCAATACCTATATCTGAATAAGATTTTCTTAAGTTAAAAAAAATCACTACTGATATAAATGTTTTCCGTCAGAATTTATTCCAAATTTTTTCCCTTGACTTTATCGAGTGTTACAGTGCATAATTTAAATTAAATTGAATCTCGGTTACAATGTATAACTTTTCAACACCTGGTCTGAGTCATTTACTGCTGATATGTTAATTATTTCTCAAGGTTTATGAAAATGAAGTGTTGGGTTTTCTTTGTCCCTAATCACAACTGTATATCAGCATTTCTGAATATAACCTTTCCCAAATAAACCTGAGAACGACCACCTTTTTTGTTACACATTATGAAACCTACATCACAGACAATTACTGAGCTCTAATTCTCAATTAAGTTTTCGTTAGCTTCTTTTCTTTTATTACACGATCTTCAAGCTTTTCACTGAAGATCTATCTGCTAAATTACATATAATTACAACTACTCCATTTTATGCGGTTATTGCAAAGGTATCAAAAAAATATTATGGTTGTAAAAACAAGTCTTAGATAAAAGCAGTAGGAAAGATATACTTTAAATTCTTGACGGGTTCATGCGTTATCAAACAAAGAATAGAATACTCCATCGATATTGTATCAAGAACAAAAATGACTGAAATTTGAGGAAGTAAACTTTGAATAGATAGAAAATTTCGTCGTGGCATTTTCATACAGAAACAATAGCGGCTTTTGAAGAATGAAATAGCCCGACATTACTTTGTGCCACTTCACTGTGATTGGTATCATACAGTATAATTTTCTTTAACTTTTTTCCAAGGTGCAGTATACTAACAAATACCAGTGTCTGCATGGTAAGACAAAAATGAGATGAATCTAGTACGGAAAACACAATTAGGAACAGAATTATGAAAATATGTAAAGAAAAAATTAGGTAATAAAGGAAGAAAATGAAAACAGAAGACTCTCTCTATAAACAATAAGAGTTCACTTTTCACTTTCAACCTGGAATAGATTGAAAATAAAAATAAGTCAATATAATAGCCGATATGTCATAAGTTTAATATTAAATAACTACTTTAAATTTTGAACTGACATTGAAATAAATACGTTCAGAAATACGTTTCGTTTTTAGTTTTCTCAATGATATTAATATATACTTATATTTGTTACAAATTTTAAAATACAAAAAATCACCATCATAGAAGAAATTTTTCTCAAACAAATACATTATTAAGGTCTCATATTTTGTGAGCTATTATTATGCTAACCTGATAGTCACATAAGGAAATGAGAACACTATTTTTTTGTTTGAATTGATGTGGATATTCGATATTAAACGTGTTCTGATTTAAATGGCCATTTTATTTATTGAATTTGATTCATGCGATTAACATAACGTCCATAATCTCTCAGAAATTACTTCAAAAAAACATTTCAAACCACTCTTGACTCGTATAAATGAAAATAAATTACATAAAGACAGAAAGTTTAAAAAGAAGAATCGTCATCCGTTTGTCTGATTTAGTCGCTATTAAATACCCAGAAATTGAGAGGCCACAAGTCTACCTTCTTTGAGTAATTGAAACAAAATTCAGCATACATTCTTCTCCTGAATTATGACTAACAACATATTCTTTCTCAAAATCTTCGGAATAAACCTAGTAATGTTTTATACCCGAAATGTAGCTCACTGCAGACGAAAAGAGATAAATATAGTAAATGTAGTCTGTACGCCATGCTCTTTAACTTATATATAAAACAGGCGATGAAGAAATTTAAAAATGAATATGGAGAGCGAATCAAAATGCAAGGAATAGAAATAAAAACCGTAAGGTTTGTCGATGACATTGTAGTATTAGGGAAGTCAGAAAATGACTTGGGAATCGTAATAAACGTGAGTCTCGAGAAAGAGTACAACATGAAGATTAATAAGAGGGAAATCCAAGGTGATAGAGTGTGATATGGAAAATAGTAGAATAGCAAAGGGTGTTAGATTGGGAAGGGATTTTTGAAGGAAGTTAAGGAATTCCGCAACTTGGGAAGCATAGGAACTAGGGATGGTAGATTTATAGTACGCAAAAAGAGTAGAATAGCACAGGAAAGGAAGGCTTTCGCAAGGGTAATAGTGTGAATATTAGGAAATTATTGCTAAAAATGTTCGTATGGAGCGTGGCGTTATAAAAGTGCGAAACGCGGACGGTAAGAGCTCCGAAAGGGAAAAGAAAAAGAAGCCTTTCAAATGTAGTGCTGTAGGCGAATGCTGAAAATCAGATGGGTGGATAGAGTAACTAACGAGGAAGTTCTAAATAGAATAGGGGAAGAGCGAACAATATGGAGGACTTTGACCAAGAGAAGGGATAGGTTACGTTTTGAGACATGAGGGTATTGTAAAATTTGCATCAGAGGGAAGTGTGTGTAAGAGTGAGGCGAATGATGAAATACGCTAAGTAGATTAGGGAGGATGTGGGATGTGGTAGTTATGTAGAAATGAGAAGGCTTGGACCATGGTTGCATCAGACCACTCTAAGGACTGAATACAACAGCAACAATTCGCATAGGTTGGATAATGTGCATAATAATGAAAGGGGTCGTTTAAGTAACTTTTGGAAAAACGTATATTCAGAAAATCTGAAAGAACGAACGAATAATATTATAGCAGCATGATAAGTTGTGATAATCCAACACCACATTAACATTAATAGACCTTGTAATCATTAACATATCAGCAGTAAATGACTCGGACCATTAGTCATATGCAGTAATCGAAATTTAATTTATTCACGGAAACAATCGACGAATCGGCCGGAAACAATGAGGACTTAGAACATTTATATGACCTGTTATTTTTAAAAGCCTTTAAATGAATCTTATCTTGATATAGGAGTTGTTAAGGTTAATTATTAGCAGAAGATTCAATCCCGGCTTGGGTGATTATGGAAAAGAAATGATGGACTCGAAATCAAACACAAGTGTACGATTCTGATATTTCGCCGGAGTCTGAGTATTATCACCGTCGACAATTCTTTCCTCTAAGTACAAGGTGGTCAATTAAATGTAGACCAACCAGGTTTGGTGAAGCTATACGAAATTAAAATTGAATCGTAGTCATAAGAAGTACTACGTAATTTATAGAGGAAGTGGACAATCGAAATCGAATTAGCAGGAATAGGTGACTGATGGGCAATGGACATTTCACGCTGGTAAAACACTAGTTTAGAAGCTAACTAGAGGTTTATACAGACTTTAATTGAATAAAACAAGCCAGTATAAAGAGAATTGAAACATAATGTACATTTTTTCTAACGAGGATGTTGAAATAATTTAATGATGACGAAGTTGGTGATTTACTTCAATCAATGATAGTTATAATAGCTTCAACATAACTGTTAATATGCATGTATAAATACTTTATTACTTGGTATGATATTATTAGAGAAGTAGTCGTACCTGATAAGAGAAGCACCAACGCGGCGCTGGTAACCACCTGCAAGAGCATGAAGCCCACGTGCGACCAACGTCTGCCTATTCGTTCCATTAAGAAGTGAGCTAATGTCACTGCTGGTATTTCAACTATGGCGAACACAATGTGTATTAAGAAAGGATTTATAGGAATGTTGTTCACATTGTACGACAAACTGGTGGTATTTAGATATGTCACGAACCTGAAAAAGAAATTTGGTTTACATACCACTAGATCATATCCACACAATCATATTTATATTCCATTTTATTTTTCAATCCAGTAATCGATAATCCCACAACTATAAGTCTTGGACATTGTTAATTCGTTGTTTACTTGTTAATTAGCTTCTCAGGTTCTTCCATACAACAAAAAATATTTTGTTGCCAATTGTCTCAAAATTATATGCGTAGTTGTTCACTTGCCTGAGAAATATAGAATATTTGGAGCTGAAACTTGGTATTGTACAAACTGTTCTGAAAACACTGACGCAATAAAATATATTGTATTCAGTTCAGGATATGTTGTAAATACAACATACACAGCGTGGTAAAACGATCGTGGTGCTCTCTGTATATCCCGCTCTGAAGAGTATAATTACTGTTTTTAAAAATGGTGGCAAGGTTACACCATCTTCTCTCCAACGACTGTTCCCCCTTGATGGCATTACTCCTCCATTCAATATTCTCCGTTCCCCTACCGCACTCATTATACGACTAAGTTATATTTTGCACTAGTGTTAACCACATGACGTATGTTCGCATTTGAAGTTTTAAAGTAAATTATGCATATTACTACCTGTAAATTGTTCCGGAAAATAATAATATCACTAATAGAATTTTTACATAGGGTTTGGTAATGAGGATCTTTCGCGAACAACCACTATCAAATAGATTTCGTGAAAACAATACTGTTTTCCGTTATACATTGTTTATTGCACATCTACCCGCGTTATTTCTTACGGACTAGCAGATGTCTCTACACTTTACTGGTGTAAAAACGTGTTGTAACGAACAAATACATCTGCCCGGGTCTTGGCGGTGGCATAAAAACAAAGGAGACAGCGGTTGACACTTGGGCTATAAAGCTCAGACATCTCGTCGCCGGTTTCGGAATTTCCCAATCTGTCTGAGAATTCGGCACCGGGTGGCATTGTTTTCCCCAAGTGTAACCATGGATACTATTGGAGGAGATCCATCCCTGCCCTCTTGGTGATAGATGTCGCAGAAGTGGGGACGAGGTTTTAAAGAGGCAGACGGAGACATTTTGGTATGATATTGGTGGCATGAGACTGATCAGATTGGTGGTGACATCAGATTGGTAGAGAGACAGGTTGATAGAAAGTTAAATGGAGAGATTGGTGGTCAAGAGCGGTGAGATGGAATTTTGAGACAGATTTTGAAGGAGATTGTTGAAGAGTGATGACGATCTGGAGAAATGACGAAGAAGGAGCTCGAACGTGCACTAAGACGACTAGGTAAACTATTACATCTGTAACTCTTTGTAATTTTCTGTTTGCTGCCAGATTCGAGTGGTTTAGAGTAATAAAAATCTATTCTATGAGAAGGCCCATAAAGAGCGACCCTGATATGAGTTTAAGAATGGTTAGTGTTTAAGTAATTAATATAATTCATTTTTTAATATGTGTGTAGTTATTATTGAAAATAAGTGCCGGCGTAATTATTGAAACTATTAAAAATTTGTAATTATTATGGTAAATGTTTCTGTTTTGTCAAAGTAAACTTTTTATAGTTTTTATTATTAAATCTCATCAATTATTTAATTATTAAATTATATCACCCCATATATTCATTATAGTGTTATAGCAGCAACTTTCACGTTACAAATTAAGTTCCAAAATCTATATAATACTATTTCTTATGAATTATTATATGTTCTTTTTTAGTCTTCTATATTTTATTCAAATTATGTTTGTAGTCAACCTATTGCGGTCATAATTACTGATATCGCTGAAATATATTCACCTGATAATAATTGTAGATAACTAAATTCCTTGTAGATAACTAAATTCCTTCTGCACCTTAAATTTTTTGCCGTCATATAACACTCTTAAATTTGTTTTGAGGGAAAATTAGTTATGAGATTATACCTGCTTGCAACAAGGAAAAGTGTATTGTATCGCAGAGTTCTGTTCTTTATAAGATCCATGATTCCGAAATTATCGCTCCTCCGGTTTGACATTTCCTCTAAAATCATCAAAGATTCTGGAGGCAGTTTGTTCCCATTTACACGGGCTATTCGCTCCAGGATGCTGTGGGCCTCCTCGTAGCGGCCCTTGCTGATCAGCCACCTGGGCGATTCAGGAATCCAGCTACCACAAAAAATAAAATAGCTTTATGAAATATTACTGTCTAAATAGTTAATAATAACTTATATAATTATATTATTTTACGATAACTAATATTATAAACTATTATTATGGTAATGATAATTATAAGGTCAGCTGCCTCCTAATCTCGGCAAGGCAGGCTCCGATCCCACATTTGCAGTGGCCTAAGATATGTACCCAATTGCTCGAACTACCTGATGCAGCTTGTTTAGGGGTTTCCTTGCATCTCTTTCAGGTTAACACCAGGTAGGATCCTTAAATTATAGACCAGGAGCCTGAGTTAACCCTTGACTGCTTTCCTTTCCTTTCGCACCCCTGCAAAACAAAGGAGGGGGTCCTTTGTTTTTCAAATTTCCTTCCTATAAAGGTGAGTTGCCAGCTACTGCATCACCCTTATGTAGCCTGTCACGCAACAAACCTGAATGTGATAAGGGGATTATTTTGAAATATCACATTATCTTGACAATCAGCGAAGTATCCGTCATTCGGCGGCGAAATGATTTGTGATTATGAGGTTCGTTCAGTTAGACCTCGCCTTTGTCATGTTGGAGGGTAACATGGCTACGTATATATAATTTTGTTTATAGTATGGTTATTCAAACAACATGACGTTCATCCCGTGCCAAGACTCAAACCCGGGACCTCGGTGAGAGGCAGCGACGCTAATCACTACACCAAAGGTTCCTCAACACCTCACACGCGTCAACAATACACAGGCTATTTACTTCCATCGCAGAGAAATTTAAAAAAATATATATTTTGTTATTCACCTTTTAAATATTCTGCTTGCTAATCCAGGTCTTTAATAGTGCTATAACACTCTTCATATTTATTTTCTCTTGAATAATATTCCGAAGTATACTGCTACGTGTCAAGAAGTGCTTGATCCGGTTCTCATTCCTCTCAATATCTGTGTAACAGTTTCCCTGTTCATATAAAACTAAAGCCGGTCTTGTAAGGAGGGTTTTCAATAAAAGCAACAAGCAAAATTACTAGATGGGTACTGTTAGTTCTTTATACTAACTTTTGGTTACTTTTAATTGAATCGACACTACATACAATAATTGGATGAGAATTCACCTGTGAGGGTAAGGGTGAGGGTGGGGCGCGTTCGTGGGCTGGTTTAATGAATATGCAACTTTTACTATCGGAGTAGGTTTCTGTACCTTAGTGAAGGGTGTCTGTTCTTGATGGTTGGCAGCTTCTGAGTTGACTCTGCGCTGGATTCCCTAGTAGGCAGTGCGAATTTCCTCGTAGATGTCTGATGGCTGCTTGATGCGCATTATTGCGTTAACCTGCATTCCCGTATTTATAATAATATTATTTTTCAAATGGAAAATTGGTACGAGTACAAAGACTCTCATCCCCAAGTCGGCGGTCTTTCCTTTGCGTGGGTGATTCAGCTCAAGCTCTTAGGAATCAATTGAAACGCCATGGCGTATAAAGAGGGAGCGTGCAGATCGTAGATGTCTTGGTGTCGGGCCTCGGTGGCTGCTGCGAGTGCTCCGCTCTGGGCATATGAAACCTGACAGTAAGTAGCGAACCAGCTCGAATGTACTATACAAACACGGGTGTCGTTAATTGCCGCGACCATTACTAGGATCTGATACCACTCAAGGCAGTCGTCTAGTCTTCAGAATAAAGTGTTGAGGTTGGAGTTGATCGGCCAACCACTGAAAATGACGACGAAATTGCTTGGTTGTAGTTCCCTGCGAGGACGCTGGGGTCTTCAGACGACGGAAACCAGTTACTCCTTTGTGGGAATAAAAGTTGCATGCCAAATCCTGGAGTTAGTTCGCAGTCGCCGCCAGAGGGCTTTAGCAGGAGAAGTGGTGGTCCACCCAGACGCAAAACCATCGTTATACAATGCGTCGTGTTGATGGAAACGGACGTCTCTGGGTTCTCAAACTGCGAGCTCTACCGAAGAGATGAACCCGGGGAAATCTGTACCCTGAAAGATTAGTATGAGGCTGACCAGAACCTCTAGCGAAAAATTCTGGTAGGTCGGAGTGAGCTCTAGCCCAGCTGTCACTGTACTAGGCTGGATCACACTACTGTTGGACTCGGTCTGCCACAGACGTGTGCTCAAAATCCCACGGAGGTGGTGCTAACATGCGGATGTCTCGGTAATTTCCGGAACTGAAACCTACGGCCCATAGATAAAGCAGCGGCACAGTGGGTCGTTTTTGCGAATGGAGTGCATTTTCTTTACGACGGTCAAAAACTCGGCTCGGGGGTATTGTCGACTTATGATGGTGGAAACGCCGTTTTTGGGAATCAGATGTCTGGACCGGCCTCACGGGAGGGCATGAGTACTCTCAAGCCTGCGCCACACTTGAGCAGGACGGGCCGCAGCGAGTGATGATTCACAAAATTAAAAGAACTAGATCATTTTATTGTTTTATAACGAAAAACAGAAACTGTATCCTTAGCAGAATGTGAATTTCAGAAAGTTGCAGGGTTGTATTATTGAAACTGCAAAATAAAGACACAGTTACATGAATTTATGAAGGCCAGTAATGGGTTGCGGAAATGAACAACGTATATGGTTAAAACAAAAAAATTACATATTATATTTTGACAATCTGCCAGGAATAAGGAGACCATTACAAAAGAATGCAACTTATGGGAACCAATAAGAATCAATTTGAATTCACCGGGATGACCGGACGCACTTTTAGTAACGAAATTAAATATTATCACTGTTAAACCAACAATAAAAACTAATTATTATTAAAACGCATTTACAGTTTTGTATTAATTAAATGGTAAAGTGATGCTAATCTATTTCAGGGAAATAATGTAATTTTATATGATTGTTATTTTAATTTATTTTAATTATTTCTGTATTTAATTACGTTTTAATTACGTAATAATGCACAAATATTTATCAAAAATAGTTACATAAAATATCATGTTATCAAAATAGCTATCTTAGTTTTATTGCCTCCAAAATAACGCTATCCCAATAGCAATTAGCTCGGTCCAGAATACGCGTCTTATCGAAAGCTATTTTATAGCCCGTGAACAAGGCATGTTCGGCAATAGCTGACTTATTGGGTTGTTTTAATCGTAGATGTCTATTATGCTCTTTTATTCTTTCATCTACGGTTCTGATTGTTTGCCCTATGTATTTACTGCCACAGTCGCAAGGTATTTCATAAATACCAGGGGTCTTTAGGCCTACATCGTCTTTTACATTCCTGAGCATGTCTTTGATTTTACGTTGTGTTAGAAAAACCGTTTTTATATCATGCTTGGCCAGTATGCGACTAACTATGGTTGTGCATTTTCCGGCATATGGAATATACGCTCTTTTTCCGGTCGACTCCTCTTTTTTCTTCTTCCTGGTTCCGTGTATTGCCCGTGAAATTTCACCAACGGTGTAACCGTTTCTTGATAAGGAACTTCGAAGGTGATCCATTTCGGCTGCCAAGTGGTCCTTATCGGATATCATTCTCGCTCTATGTGTAAGAGTGGAAAGCACAGCCCTTTTGTGAGCCGGGTGGTGGAAACTGTTAGCGTGTAGGTAAAGGTCCGTATGAGTCGGCTTACGGTACACGCTGTGTCCCAGGCGTCCATCCGGTCTTCTGTGTATCAGGATGTCGAGAAAAGGTAGCATCCCTTCCTTCTCAATCTCCATCGTGAATTTAATATTCGGGTGGATACCGTTGAGGTGCAGTAGAAAACTCTCTAATTTTTCCTTTCCGTGTGGCCAGATGACGAAAGTGTCGTCCACATATCTGTAGAAGCACTTAGGTTTGAAAGGTGATTCACGCAATGCTCTTTCCTCAAATTCTTCCATATAGAAATTAGCTATGGCGGGCGAAAGGGGGGAGCCCATGGCCACTCCGTCTACCTGCTCATAGTATTCACCGTCGTATTGGAAATATGTGGTTGTTAGTACATGTTTGTACAGGTTGACCACATTCAAAGGAAATAATTTTTCCAATAAGACGAGAGTATCGGCCACTGGTACCCTCGTGAAAAGTGATACGACATCAAAACTGACCATTATATCATTGGCGTTCACTTCTAATTTGTCTAGAATTCTATTCTAATGAATAACTCTAATGAATAGAATTCTATTCTAATGAATAACTCTAATGAATAGAATTCTATTCTAATGAATAACTCTAATGAATAGAATTCTATTCTAATGAATAACTCTAATGAATAGAAATATATTCTAATGAATAACTCTAATGAATAGAATTCTATTCTAATGAATAACTCTAATGAATAGAATTCTATTCTAATGAATAACTCCGAAATACCGGGAGAACTTATCAGATCATTGCGACAGCAAGCCCCGGTTGCGCCGCGCATTTATGGTCTCCCCAAAATACACAAGGAAGGGGTCCCGTTACGCCCTATTGTTAGTACAATAGGAGCAGCCACTTACAACTTGGCCAAATACCTAACAAGTAAGTTATCACCTTTCATTGGCAAGTGTGAACATCATGTAAAGAACTCTGCTGAATTCGTCCAGACTCTAGACAAATTAGAAGTGAACGCCAATGATATAATGGTCAGTTTTGATGTCGTATCACTTTTCACGAGGGTACCAGTGGCCGATACTCTCGTCTTATTGGAAAAATTATTTCCTTTGAATGTGGTCAACCTGTACAAACATGTACTAACAACCACATATTTCCAATACGACGGTGAATACTATGAGCAGGTAGACGGAGTGGCCATGGGCTCCCCCCTTTCGCCCGCCATAGCTAATTTCTATATGGAAGAATTTGAGGAAAGAGCATTGCGTGAATCACCTTTCAAACCTAAGTGCTTCTACAGATATGTGGACGACACTTTCGTCATCTGGCCACACGGAAAGGAAAAATTAGAGAGTTTTCTACTGCACCTCAACGGTATCCACCCGAATATTAAATTCACGATGGAGATTGAGAAGGAAGGGATGCTACCTTTTCTCGACATCCTGATACACAGAAGACCGGATGGACGCCTGGGACACAGCGTGTACCGTAAGCCGACTCATACGGACCTTTACCTACACGCTAACAGTTTCCACCACCCGGCTCACAAAAGGGCTGTGCTTTCCACTCTTACACATAGAGCGAGAATGATATCCGATAAGGACCACTTGGCAGCCGAAATGGATCACCTTCGAAGTTCCTTATCAAGAAACGGTTACACCGTTGGTGAAATTTCACGGGCAATACACGGAACCAGGAAGAAGAAAAAAGAGGAGTCGACCGGAAAAAGAGCGTATATTCCATATGCCGGAAAATGCACAACCATAGTTAGTCGCATACTGGCCAAGCATGATATAAAAACGGTTTTTCTAACACAACGTAAAATCAAAGACATGCTCAGGAATGTAAAAGACGATGTAGGCCTAAAGACCCCTGGTATTTATGAAATACCTTGCGACTGTGGCAGTAAATACATAGGGCAAACAATCAGAACCGTAGATGAAAGAATAAAAGAGCATAATAGACATCTACGATTAAAACAACCCAATAAGTCAGCTATTGCCGAACATGCCTTGTTCACGGGCCATAAAATAGCTTTCGATAAGACGCGTATTCTGGACCGAGCTAATTGCTATTGGGATAGCGTTATTTTGGAGGCAATAAACATCAGGTCCAGTGAGAATTTACTGAATAGAGATTCTGGATTTCAATTGAGCCTGGCTTGGAACCCATTGTTTCACCGGAGGAACGCGGAGCTGAGTCACGGGACCCCAGATGCAGCGGAGACGGGCCACGTGACCGCAGCCACGGGGGACTAGAGCATGACTAAGCAAGTGGACCAATGGGAGACGCCTTCGCTCCCGCGTCCACATCTAGCCAATCACAGGCGGTTTGTGCTTGCACAGACTTGCCTCAGACTATATAAATGCCTACACTCACCGAATTTGACACTTCAGTCTGAAGATGATGGCAGAGCAAGCCATCGAAACGTCACTGTTAAAATCTTTGACCCGGTTGGAAACTCGAGAGGAATTTATACATGCCATTCACCGGGAAAGACCTCGTACTTTAAACAAAATTAGTTTTGAACTGGAAAAAAACGAGGTATTGAATTGAAACAAAGGTATTTTCCGGGTCAGCATAGAAACGGCAGGTCTATATTGTGGTGTCGTTTCCTTGTTGACCGGCAGCCAGATCGCCTCTCCTCTCAGACTGGAAGGCAGGCAGTCCGACTTTCCGTTTCCTCGTGCTAAACTCTCACCTACAACTCACTTTTCCGAATACCTCATTTGCCTCTGCACCTCGAACTCATCTCTCTTAAAACATGATTGGTGCTCCCGCTTTTTCTATCTCCAATACGGTTAGCGTCTCTACCCTTCCTCTCAAAAAATTCAAAATTTGGGAGGGGCCACCCCTATAAATCTTTCGGGTCAACCACCTTGCTAACCTGGGCGGACCTGTTTTTTTGTTTGTTTTTTCCCGCAGACAAAGACTGCACCTGTCAGGCTTCAAGTTATATGACTATGTTTAACTTGTTGGGTTTTTCCCCGGAAGGGTGCCTAGCGAATACCTGGACTGTTCTCTACGGAATTTTGTACAAAATGCTTAAAATTATAAAATAAATTTATATGAATACAACAAAATATACGACGAAATTTTATACGCGTCCACGTGGACAATATTTATTAACATAATATGTGACAAAACCCAAGAATTTGACTGGCAAGGAAAAGGAACATCTTCAATGTCAAATCTGCTCCCGTTTTAAAAAGGCTATAATTAATGTTCTGTTATTATATTAATTATATGTAAATAACTCACCGAATACAACACAACACTAAGAACAGGGGGATAGTTGTGGCCAATATCATGTGCAAGTAGTTTCCGGTCCATCTCGCTATTAAAGCACATAGTATTTTCCCAACGACGCCTGCCATCATTCCTAATAGGTTTACGAAGCTTCGGCTGCCCACATCGACGAGCTCAATGCCTAGGAAAATAGTACTGTCTTACTAATAAACATTATTCATCAAAGATAAAGGAAATTGTTATAAAACAAATGAGGGCTATGATCCTGAATCGTATTATTAGATTTAAATATAACGATTTATTCTACCAACAGCTGTGTTGTATTATATTACTTATTTTTATGTACGTATCTAGTATTAATTTTATTGATAACTGTATTGTAGAATTACTGGGAGCGTCAATTACTTCTGAGTAAAATGAAAATGTTGAGATACGTATTCTTCTGTCTAGGATAAGGCAGTATTCACAATCCAAGCCCATACCAGAATTCCAAACTTTGATCTCTGTGATGCGAGAAGGAATTAATTGAATGTGAATAACTCATTTAATAGATTTTTGTGACTTAATTGCGTATTCATTCAAAAATATTATAAGTTTTCCATGAACAAAATTTATAAAAGAAAAATTTATTTAATGAAAAAAACAAATACTTTGAACGAATTTCAGAAAAAGGAACAGTAAAATTGAATTATTATCAGATCTAATAATCTTGAATGGATGTGGAATCGAGCCCGGGAGATCTCTTTCGAGTCGACTTCTCGCCAGGCGCGAGATTTCTCCATAATTGTAAAGACCCCCATTAAACCCTCTATTAATTTGTAAATATTATCCATTCTTAATTGAAATCCTATATTTACGCCATGTAAGGATGTGATTCAGTAAATTGTAGGTGTGTCTGTATCCAGGTTTATAAATAGATGGGGAAATCACTCAACTGACGGGGAGACGATTAGGATGGCTCAGTGGTTATATACAGCGCCACGTACGCAGGGACGGTACCGGGCTTCATTCCTGGTCCAATCGAGATTCTTCTATGCAGATACTTTAAGAGAAATTAAATAAAATATACTAGTTAAATATTTAGTTAAGAGTTCAGGTAAAGTGTAACTGGCAGTAAAAAAACTTCACAATTTTACTCCTTTCTGATCAATCCGCCGGGATTTGTTGTATTTCTATTATTATTGCCTGATTTGTATATTTTCCCTTTTACCGTTTTTGCTTGTAACGCAATAGGACCCTCCCCAATTTTAATTCCAATTTATGGAATTTTAAATTAGGAAGAACATGTCGCTGGCCAGGAAAAAGGGGTTTTTCTCGGCGCCGGGATGGCAGCTGTCTGAGTGTCTATAACGGTAGGCTTCTTTTTGGCTAAGGGAGTGTTCACCTTCGGAATTTCCGAGGGACACTGTTACCAGTGACATGAAATATTTCCCGCACCGGACGGAGAACTCATGAGGATTAGCAGAAAAACGTCACGTGAGATAGCGTTATCCCTTGGAGGGGGATATACGGAGTTTAGCTGGGGTGAGACCCGGTAAAATATTTAGTATGGCGTGAGACATTGACAGTCAAGGAAGAAGCGAATACGTCGAGAAAGCAAGAAGCAGAGATGTATGGGGAAAGACGTTGAGCAGGCGAGGGAGTTAGAGTAGCTGTGTGGTGCTAGACGGCGAGGAGTGAGAAGGGTTTAACAACGAGGAAACATAGAAAGAAGAAGGAGGAAAAAACTGAGTTTTCCTCTATTCCGGCAGCACGACTTCATAACATTATCTACTGACAGCTTCAGGTTCAATACAAAGGAAGAGGTAAGAAGGAAGTGCCAATCCAATGGTTATCTGCACCCAGACGCACATGAAAACAAAACAGGTTCGCCCAGTGAACGGAATAATGGTATGAAGTCATGCTGCCATGAAAATTTTAAAATCGTATCCTTTGATTTCCTTATTTATGTATTTGTAATAGCGTGCAGGAACCCATTTAAGATGATTTTGTATTTTTATATAAATAAAAGTATCCAAAGCGAGTAAATTCATTAAAATATTACCCTCCCCCCTTAATCATTACACGCTATTATATTACTTGTTGATTTTGTTTCCCTTCTTTGTTCTTACTCGGAGTTTGAAATACCCATTAAAAATTCTTATAATGTTATGTTCTTATAATTCTAAATTTGGCTAATTTATGTAGACTTATAAAATTACTCATATGTAGTATTGTTTTGTCACCTGAAGTCTGAATTGACTTCGTATCATCATTGTACAATGATATCTGGAGATCAGGAAGCTTCCTTACGTAGTGGCAGACGACAATTGTAATCCCTATCCGAAAACGTGGGAAAGATCACAGTCTAGCAGTAAACTATAGACCAATGGCTGTAACGTCCACACTGTGTGGATTAATGAAAAAATTAATCAACTAACGTCTCCTATGGCATGTACGACAAAAGAAATTCATCTCACCTCACCAGAGTGGCTTCCAACAACGACGGAACACACTACGCACCACCTAACTAGCCTCTAAAATAAAATTTACAACTCCTTGATCCATGTACCTTTGCCACTTGCCTTGGCATGGAGAAAGAATACGACTTGGTGATCACGGAGAGAGTTATTTTGTAAATTAAAAATATCCGGGGTGAACTACTAAAATTTATAACTAACTTCATGTCTAATAGATCCATCAAGGTCAAAATAAAGGACAAACTATCGTCAGATCACCATATCCAAAAAGGTGTTTCTCAAGGTCCTCTCCCGAGTGTCACAGTATTTATAATTCCAATAAACGAAGCTACCTCTTACATTCCTGCACCTCTAAAAACTTTTTTGTACGCTGATGATATTGCTGTAACATGTAGTGGAAGAAATCCACCGACAACACAAAAATTAATCCAAGATACACTGTGGAAGCTAAACCTCTGGGAAAATAGCAACGGATTTCTAAGACAAAATCTGATCAGGCGGAAAACTCTGAGTTGGTCGAAATCAATTTCATTCTCGAGACTATGTACGGTAAAGGAGATGACTTTTCCCAAGTAGGGAAACGTCTAAAAAAAGGCGAGGGTAAATGCCTCGCTATGATATGTTATGAGGTGTACCATTGTTTTCAACAAATGGAAACGGGCAAAATTTGACTTCACATAGCTCTTAGAAAGACTAACAACAAAGAAAATGCTGAATTCTAAAAAAGGCGCACTACAGGGCAGAAGAAACAGTTTCGTGTTTTCATCCGGGAAATATTCCACTGGAAGGTTATGTGAGCAAACCCCACAATTATTATTTAGTTACAGTCCTTATTCATTACTAAAATCATTCGTATTATAATAATCATAAATTACCAACACAATTAATAATACTAAGAAACTAAATTTTTTAATGATTCAGTGGAATAGTTTAAATAGTAACATTTTATATTTCGTTGTTGACATCAAGTTATATTATATTTTGTAATTGTAATAATAACAATAACAATCTATTCTTGCTTATTGTTCATCACTACAACCTTCAATTGACGTTTTAAATCTTCTAATATGCTTAAATTCAAAAGAAGGGTTAGCGTAGCTGTAGCAAATTTGACAGGGAATCTTTGCAATACGTAGATAAATCTGTATTTGAGTGCTTGACGACCATCAATTGTTCAGATCTGATCTGTACGTGTAAACGCAACGAAATTTGATCGTTGAGACAATTATTTGCGCTCCAATCCGGCGATTGGTCGGCCGATCAGATCTGCCAATTAAATCTGCACGTGTGTGGGTACCCAATATGTTTCACTGTGAAAATTTTTTCCGCTTTTATCGTTAAAGTAAATAATATCAAGATTTCCTTTAAATATATTCAAGATGCACCAATAGGTCTTATTTAAGAAATGAATTACGCAGAAGAAAAAGAGGTAAAAATTATTAATGATATCGTATCAAATATGTAGTAGAGTACTAACCTAATGACTTTATGCAAACGTTGGATGAAGCGTTTCCAGATGATCCCAGAGTCAGCAGCGTGAGGTATAGCGCGTAGATGGAAGGGAAAAAAGCAGAAAGAGTTCTACACACGGATACCAAAGCGACACTCAAGCCAAACTGGAAGCGTCGCCCATATCTGTGAAATGTTCATCAAAGGTAAGGGCAAAGCAACAAGTTACGGGTGCAAATCAAAACATCCAGATGTCTGTATATGTTTTTTACAAGAATTTATAAACAAATAAAAACTAAACGTAGTATAACCTTTACCTTTCTCCTTTACAACAATAACGTTGAAAAAGGATAAAAATGAATATTTTCTATCTTATTGTGTAATTTTACTCTGCATTCCAATAATAAAACGGAGTGTGGTTTTGAGCAGAAAATATAGTTATAAGTCGGTATTGAAACCTGAAATAAATGTTTCTTTGGAAATACCGAGAATGGATTAGAGAATGCTTTTTGAGAAAAGCCGATCTAATTGCAGGTACTTCAAATTTGTAATGTGAAGCAACATAGTCTGTACAAAATTTCGTTGATTGCTTTACTTCCGTTTCTGCAACCTATTTATGCGAAGCTGGATTTTCGTATTATGCTGCAATGAACTCAAAGTGCAGAAACAATCTAGACGCCACACCAGATATAATAATTCAATTTACAAATATTGCGCCTGATATCAATAAGATATGCAATTCAAGGACCTAAAATCATGTCACTAAGTTATTTACTTTTTATTACAGATCTATATTTAAAAATAAGTACTAATTAAAATCATGTTTTACTTTTTACGACTAGTAATCACCCATCCTAAAAAATTAAAAGTTTGGGAAACTCTGGTTTAGAGGATACTTCTGTAAAATTTTTTTGAAGATTACGTGACAGTCAAGATATTGAAGGCCGGCGGGAACGCAATCCAATGACAGTAATTACAGACTTTGCGAAATCGGCTTTAAGGCGATAAAATTCTTAGCTTTTGTTATTATTTGCAGGTAAATTACTTTCATCACGCCATATGATAGTTACAATCTTATGGTGATAAAGTTCTATAATGGAGATTTAAAAAATAGTTTTTATGTCGTAATTACGTGTTAACCACAATCTGTAATTTGGGAATGATAAGATTTCAACTCACCTGTCACCAGAGTAGCACACAAACATAATGAAAATTATTGCAGTTCCCTGAGTGATAGAGAATGTATTGCTCATGTAAAGCTTCTTTTTGCAGACCCAGTTCTGTTCAGACGGTATCGTGACAGAGAACCACGTATCATCATAATCCCATCCATGTTCACAATCCACGGGTGTTCCACTTTGCTGCATGGAAAACATTTTACATTTGCTGTAGCGACCATCTTCTCTGAAATATAAGAAATAATTGTTTAAACAAGAAAAGTGAACACAAGAAATTTTTTTTGGTCAACAAATGGGCAAAATGCATGCATGAGATGTTGAAAGTGATGGTTCATATTCACTGAGCTCCAAAAAAAATCGTTGTTTAATACTGCAGCAACATACTAATAAATGGCAACGTTTTTCTCTAAATTTTTAACTAACATAAATAGCTAGTTCCTTACTTTTGTGTGAATTTAATGCGTGTGTACGGGGGAGTAAAAGTTCGTTTAACTCGTGGAAGCATTGCACGAGAATGGTGGTTGAAATAAAAGGGGAAGTGGGACCGACTGCCTAAGAATTTCCATTAATTATTCCGAGAGAGGCAATTCACTATAGGTTTTAAAAATTATGCCTGTTGTAGCCAAGATCAAAGGTTTGCCATTCTACCTTGTTTTATGTGTATTAAAATTGACAGAGTAACGCGTTCCGATCCTGAACACACTACCTTGACCTGAGGTTTGATCAGTCAAACTATAAACTACTGTATGTACTTGGGTCGAAGACCTTGGGCATACGGTATTAGTTATAAGTGAGCTGAGTCTTTCCCGGTGTAGTTAATGCAGAAATAGTTCTCGGGTTTCGACTCGGGTGAAGGCTGAAGATGACGACAGAGCAGTTTGTCGTCGAAACGTCGCGTTTTTCATCGCACCTGCACCCGAGTGGAAACCCGAGAACTATTTCTGCATACGGTATTAGTTGTCCGCTGATCCCATTGGACTAGTCGACAAACTGCCTCCTAATACTTTTGGAGACACGGAGAAGGGAATGTTGTGACCCCACAACGTGAGAATAGTACCCAATAGCCAGACCAACTTGACGCAGGTTTTCTTGGCATTTCCTTACATTTCTTTAGGGGATACACCGGGTAGCATCCTTAAACTATAGCCCGGGGGCACTATTCAACCCTTGGCTACCTTGCTCTACCCTAAATACCCCCCTTCCTATGTTATTAAAGGGGAGTAGCCTATTTCAGGATCACCCTTATGTAACCTGAAACCAAAAAAAGAGCATTTACTAAAATTAGAATTTACTTGACGCGACAAATGAAACCAATTTACGTATACATCGTATCGATGATCCAAATAAGTTTATTATTTCTTAGGGAGTTAGATCTCTGCCAACAAAAGGTTAATTACTGTAACAATAGATACAATGATAAAAATCTCCCCCCCCTCTCTCTCTTATGGAGCTAAAATTTCGTTTATAAAAACACAGTAACGCGTAGATAATTGAACCTTTTAGAACCAAACGATTGTCAGATACACAGTAATAAACTGAATTGTTTTATACAAGCGGTGGTTCTAATTAAATATAGTGGCTTCTAAATTCAGTGTGTGGAACAGGCAAAGCGAACCAAGGTTCGCAGAGTTTTCCAGAAATTGTCTGTTTATTGTGGTAATGTCGAATATAAAAGCTTATTTTTATGACTATAGTATAACAGCGCGCACGTACGCTACTATTACAATAAATAATGGAAAATTTCATCACCATTGGTTTGTAAGTAAGTCATCTTACTTAGGTATTTTAAGATTCTTCCATTCTTCCAAAGTGTAATTGGTTAATTCTCTTCCTGGAACGTGACACCAATGATCAGGAACGTATAACGCAAATAATTGGTTTTGCGTAGCCATCCACATTAGGGTGCAGGAAACGAACGCAAATGACAATAATCGATTCTGGTATTTTCCTCGGCTCCCTATACTGGCCAAAATATCTTCAAACCATTCGATTTTATTCAGGTTTTCATTTTCCTGAATAAACTTGGATGATTGAGATCTTTTGCTTGGCATTGAACCTGAAAAATATAATACAATAGTATTTGTTGCTTAAAATTTATAAATTGTTCATGTATGAAAAATAATTACTTATCATTTTAATGAAATGTGTTAAAAATTAATCCTAGATACAATTTATTATTGAGTAAATACCCACATATTTCGTATTCTTCTTAAATTTCGGACATCATGAACGTGAAAAGATCTTATTAGCCTTTGTGTTTTTCAAAATGTTAGAATGATTTTTTTAATCTGAGAAGAGACGGAAGAAGTGCAACGCTGTTCGTAAGTGACCAAATATTGTTTGTGACTCCCGAATAGGCATTTAATTGCATTTATTAGCAGTACCCACGACTTCGCTCGGAACTTGGACAAATAGCACTTTTCATTTTGCTCTGGAAACGAAACAAAAGGTACAGAATTTTGACAAAGGTGAATTTATAAAAACTGCGGTATCATTTATATATTTATTTTATTTTTCGTTTCTAAGTATACACATATATATTTACTTTTTATATGCAAGCATTTTTTTACAATTTCTTTTACGGTTATTGTGTTAGGAACTGAAAATGTTGTAATCACATTTCTGTATAATTTGGTATTACATTACATCCATTTACAATCATAGTATGTTACGCGAGTGGGGATCACATCGTAATTTAATAGTGCTTTTACATTAAATATGGTGCATATAATATATAATAGACGTTAGATCCAAGATAGACCGTGAATGAACGCGATTGGCTATTTAAGTGAAGAATTACGAGTCATCTTATCAACGAGAAGTGAAACCTGAAGATTTGCATATTACCTCATTTGCGGGGCTAAACGTCTAGAACTTTCGACGTCATTAGGCGGACAACTCTTGCCATATGCCCAAGGTCTTCGACCTCAGTACATATACCTCCTAAAATAGGTGAAGGTGTCTCGGCATGTGAGAACTTTGTTAAAAACGCCAGAGGGAGTGCGAGACATTCCCGACATAATCAGATGAGCCCCGCCATCACTCTGGGGGGAAGCGCCTGCGAGAAAACTCCCGGAGCGTCTTCTTTTCAGGCAACTCCCCTCCCTTAATATGAGTGAATAAAAATATTGATGTAGTCGTAACATCTGCAGGTAAAGCGGCTACATAAATCACACGTGGAAAACTGCGCATTCGTGTGTCCGTGTTGTGTTTATATTGACTTTTGTCTATATACATTTTCTTTTACTAATTTATTTGTCTTTAATTATGTACTTTATTTTGTTCATTTTTAATGTATGACGTATCCTATTTCCTCAATCGAGGATTAATGGAAACAACAATAAATCTAAATCTGATCCCATTGGATCAGTCGGCCAACTGCCTCCTGAAACTGGAGGACACATGGAGAAGGGAATGCTGCGACTCCACAACAAACTTATCTCCCGTCATTCGGAAGGTCCTGCGAATAGTACCCAAAGCCCGACCCACCTGATGCAGGTTTTCTAGTGTTTTACCTACATCTCTTGAGGTGAAACACCGGCTAGGATCCTTAAACTATAGCCCGGGGGCCCTAGTCAACCCTTGGCTACCTAGCTCTACCATTCACATCCCCCCTTTTCAATTCCCTTCGTATGCTATAAAAGGGGAGTTGCCTGTTTCAAGATCACCCTCATTTTGCCTGTTACCAAAAAATAAACTGTTACCCTTCCCCCTCCCACAAAAAAGTCGCTGATAAGGAATATTTTAACAATAGTTTTTCACGAACTAGGTGTGTTTTTGAATGTGCCTTTGGAAAAATTAATGACAAATGGAAATCGATTGAAACATCTTCAAATTTTGCCGATGCGATAGTGAAGTGTATCAGTGTCGTGCACAATATTATAATTGACAAGGAATGAGTAAATGCACTACAAAATTAATGTTACCTGATGTTACTTGAGCTGCGTGGACAATAATTAATAAGTGACAATGTCGAAAGAATTTGATTGGTGGACACAAGTTTTAAGATTATGTTAGATCCCATTTGAAAAAGGATATAGTTTCAAAATATAAAACTTAAGCATTTTGCCAATCAAATGTACTGTATATTTCGAGTTGATGATCGTTTTAGAGATTACCGAATGCTTGCCATTGGGAAGTTTCATCTGTGTGACCTTTCCAAATGCCCAATGTAGCAAGAATTGTAATCAGGATAAGAGATTTTGTAATCTTCATATAGATTATTGTAGGCGTGAAGGCGCCCTAGTGTTTTTTATCAATAACAATAGTGTATTATTAGATCTGCAAATGATGGGTATTTGATATTCTTTAAAAATGTTGACAGGCGTGTGATGTAAAAAATTTGTAATAATGGAGAATAATAAAAAGTTTAAATGGGATGATTTACGCTGAGCAGCATTTCGTCGCCTTGTTTGCGCCGGCTTGTATTCTTCCTGCTCTTGCGTTTTTCAATTACGTGACGAAAGCAGTTACGCATGCAGAAACGTTGTGTGGTTTTTACTTCAAAACTAATTTTTCTTTGTATTTTGTTTACTTCTTTTTGTTTTCTTTAAATACAGACGCTTAATATTGTATGTTTCTGTACATCCCATCCAATAAATATTGAAAGCGAAAAGAATGTAGCCCATTTCCGAGTGGGTTTAAAAGCAACTGGGTTAAAACAAAAAGAGATAACAATTTTTTATTTTACTTCAAGTTAACTTTTTATATATTTGAAAGGTAATCATATTAATTAATATTTATTTAAAAAAAGGTCGTTACAGTATAAAAGGTCATATTGTTGGTTAGATGTAAAAGGAAAAAAAATGAAAATATAAATGACCATAACATAATGACCAAAAAATAGTGTGAATAAATTAGTTCTTTTAATCCTTTTGTAATATAATTACAGGTTTCAGTTCATATGAAGAATTAACGAAATTTTGAAAAATTTTTGAACTTAAAGTAGACAAGGACCACAATGGATGGTCGAAACGTCAACTTAATATTCAATTATTTTAAATATATTGTATAACTCTTTTCTACGGGTCGTAATTCTTTGTATCTTTATTGATGGGAACCACAATGGATGATAGTCTACTTCATGTTCAAAATTTATTGTATAAGTCGGTTATATACGTCGCTAATTCTTCATATGTATTTATACGTTTATTGACAAGGACCACAACGGATGCTTGAAACGTCGTCTTTATATTCAATTTTTTAAAACAATTTATTGTATAAGTGTGTTATACAAGTCGTTAATGCTTCATATGCACAGTATTTATTCACAGACGTTAATTGTTCCTATAGTTTTAAGTTAATTAAAAATTGCCCTATAAATCAGATTAGAAGTATATAGTGAAACAGCCTGTAGTCAGAAAAAGTTAAATATGAACTTCATTGATAACAGTTATTACTCGACGTTTCCTTCATGATTTGGAACCTCACCTGGTCTGAATTAAAGGAAACACGAAGTTACAGATGAAAATTGAGATGTGCCATTCGCACAAATAACCTCTCCGGCCTCTCGCTTGTGCGACATGCACATCTAAATTTTCATCCGTAATTTCGTGTTTCCTTTAATTCACACAGATGAGGATCCAAATTTGGAAACGTCGTGTAATAACTACTGTTAATAACGTATTTATTAAATGTTTTCTGATTTATAGTCTGTTTTACAGTTTATTGATTTACAAACAGTCAGATATTGTGACTAATTAAACTTATAAGTATGGTAAAAATATGTCTTAGTAATTAAGTAAAATGCAATAAATCCCAATTATGATCCCAAGTATAATTGGTCATAAGTAAAAACTGCATTTAAATATGACCAAATATGGCTCCTATGTACAGGCAATACCGGTAATAAAGCTAACTTAGTTCCATACAGCTTTCCGTGGTTTATTAGAAGTGTCTGAAGGAAATTCTCTCGCTGGTATTTATTTCCAGACTGCGTGGCTGACCTGACTGCGTCTGGAATGCCCCGTACTCTCTCCCGTTTCTTCAAGATTCTCACATGCCGAGGCACCTACATCTATTTTAGGAGGTGTATGTGCTGGGGTCAAAGGCCTTGGGCATACGGTAAGATTTGTTCGCTGAACCAATATCAGTCGGCCAACTCCCGCCTCAAACTGGTGAACACATGGAGAAGAGAATGCTACGACCCCACAGAAAACTCGTCTCCCGTCATTCGAAAGAGCGTGAGAATAGTGTCCAATATCCCATCGTACCGGATGCAGATTTTATAGGGTTTTCTCTGCATATCTTAAACTATAGACCAGGGGGCCGCAGTTAACCCTTGGCTACCTTGTTCTACCTTCCACATCCCCCCTTTACAATGTCTTTCCTATGCTGTTAAAGGGGAGTTGCCTATTCAGGATCTTCCAAGAAAAACGTGGTTTTTATGAAATCGCTTTTTCAATATTGTGCTATAATAATTGATTCGTTTAATGAACTATTGAGCTCACTTTCAAAATGTTCTTTATGTAAGACATGATTTTAATAATACATTGCTTTCAACCGTTCCAATCTCACTATGTAAAAGAAATATAAATTTGTTGCCTCAAAATCATCCATAACCTAATCTATTCTTGACTTCGAAAATAAATCAACTCCTTTCGTAAAATTAGTGAACCGAAATATTAAAGACTATTTTTAAGAGTAGGTTGTCATGGATTACCTCACATTCCATAACTTATTTTGATTTAGAATTCGAGAATGTAAACAATAACCTACGCTACTGTGTAAAATAAAAATTATTAGAAACATTTCAACTAAAATATTATATACGTTTTTAATTTTATAGTTTAGTTCAGTTCCATCGAATAATAGTGACTGTTTTTATGGTGATCTACTTTATTTGAGATTTTATAAAAGCAAAGTGACATACAAATAATGAAGTTTTGGGGACGTAGAATTTGTAATGGATGATATTCTTTATTTAGTTATATGCATTCCAAATTATATTATAATTATAGCTGGCATAACACCATTAACTGCATTAGACAATAAAATATTATACATCATTGAGTTGTTTCTTTGAAACAACAGTGATGACTGTAAGGACAGTAAACAGACACCAAGATTAATGCAGGTTCATTCAGTCTGGGTTTAAATATACTCACTGTTTTGTGATAGCCGATTAGTATACACGGAGCGTCTGCTGTCTTCAGTGAGACGTCTGTTGCATAATATACCTACCGTGCTTCTTCAGTGTGTACGTCATCGTAGTTGGAATCGTCTTAGAACTGGCACAACAAACACGATAGCGTATCGATAGACTTGGTTTGTGAAAAATGACCACGAAAAAGTGATAAAGGCTTAAGACGTCCTACGTTGTTTGGTTCAAGGAGATAAGACAATGACAACGTTAACCCTTAACTAAAAGGGGTTTGTAAATGATGTAGGGGGTTAATTATTTAATTAATAAATTATTTTCGTTTAAAACAAATTATTTGTGTAAAAAATTTCTTTAGTGGTTCTGTACACTATTTACAATTATATATATATATATAATTGTTAAAGGATGCGATTGTTTAAATTTCAAAGTGATCCAGTTTTTCTTCCTTTACTCTTATACTTCTAGGTCGGGTTGTGGATTAACCCTCTGTTGACGGAAGAGGAGTCTGGACCGGCCATTGAGGAAAACCCAGTTTTACTCTGTCTATAGCCCCTGTTACCATCAGCACACCTCTCCATAAATACAACCCACCTTATCCTATGCGTCCGTATGGTTTTGTGCTGATGGTAACAGGGAATTTTCTGTTTAGGAAGGCATACAGGGTTCTGAATTATGGTTGATTTTGGAGAGGAGAAGATTAGTATGATGTTTCCAGGAAAGTTTTGAATCAAAAATAATTCCGAGGTAGGTCTCCCTGACATCTTAGAAATTCCGTCATCTACCACAACATAAAACTTCCCAACGTAAAATCCATAACCTCCCTAATTAAAAGCGCCCTCAACCACCCAAACCCCACGATCCAATATTCCACGACAATCCTCCTCCATCTCCACGATTCCGTCAGCTAAAAAGAAAACACCCAATTCACCTCATCCTTCCCACAGAACATTCAGGCACATCCTAACTCACCTTACCGTCAAGCCCGCAGACCACATCCTCATATATTCTCCAATAATCAGTCAACCCACCCACGTCGTAAGCCTCTCAGGTACCCACAAAAACAAATGAATAAACCAAACCCATTCTACTAAAGTAAGTTAATCAATGGTTTAACTTGGGTTTAACCTACCTCCATGCCGACATGAAAATTATATACATTACTTTAATTTTGTACTCACTAATTAATATTGTATATACTCTATAAATTATTGTACCAACTAAAATTATTACGATAATTTTTTTCATATAAAAATAGAAAAACTCTATCTACACTCCAACACACAGTTACTTCTACTTCCTTTCAACTTACAAGCAAGTCCGAAGTTCTGGCCTTCCATGCTGGCTCTTCTTTCTAACTCATGAGCAACAATTCTCACCTCCCTTTCAACTGTCGATGAACAATGACTTGTTAATTGTTCATTGCTATCTTCCCTCCTGCTTTCTCTGCTTCCTGTTCCCTTCCACTTCCGAGCAACGCTCTGCCTCTCTGATTCCTCGCCCTTCCACGTCTTGATCAACTCTGCCCATTTATCTTGATCTCACCTCCCAGCTAACTCTTATTTTCTCCTTCTTCAAGAGAAAGCTCCACCTCACGTGACGTGTGTTCGCCACTCTTTATTCGTCTCCCACAGGCGCGGGAATTTTTTAGTTGACGAAGAGAAGAGTGTTCTTGGGAAATATTGAAGGGTGAATGTCCCTTCAGCAATACAAGCCTAATCTTTCATAGCAGCAGGAAAACGCGTTTTCCATCCGGCTCACTTACGACGGGGAATTCCAACCTCTTTCATGCTTTTCCTGCTTTTGAATTTCGATAATTTAAAATCTAAAAAATGTAAACATAATTAGGAAGGGGTCCTTGAATGCTAAATTCGCAAAACGTCACGATAGAATATTTAAAATGTATGATTACACCAGCCCAATTAGTCATAAAGAAGTTTCAGAATATATTAACGAAAATAGCATGACTTATTCGTTTATTAACGCTCTAAATTCTCTTGATAATTTGTTTATCACTAGTTTGACTGGCTTACTTATTTATTTTCATTGAAGTCAGAAAATAGCATATTTGAAAAAAGTATATATGTCAATAAAACATGAATAATTTAAATTTAATACAACCAAAAATACATAATTAAATTTCATGAATGAAACGTCAATTTTCGAGCCAGCTTTGGGAACTCATACACTATATATAGTATTTATAAAAAATTAACACGAGTCCTTAATTAAATTTATGAAACACAAGAAGTTCTCTTCATGTCCTTATGGAAGTTATTCGTCTAAAAATGTATTAATATGTTAGGAAGCTGATCATAGAATTTTAATTACCTCTTTTAACACAAATATAACTTCACTTCGGTCATGAGAGATTTAAGGTTTACTTTTTTTTATTAATTATAGTCCTTGATTAAACTCAATTTGGTCGATATCTTTATACACCTTTTATTGTATTTTCACGAGATATAATTTTCAAATTTAATTGTATTACATTCAAATCATAATTTAGGTAGTATTTTTTAAATTTCTGACTGACGTTTTCTGATGGCAGTCTACATGACAGTAATCCATTTAATGGCAGCTACCCTTTAACGGTATTTGATAGGAGTGATTAGAAAGGGAGAGGAAGACATCCAACTGCTAACTAAGGCTCAGGACTATAGTTTAAGGATCATACTTAATATTCACCTGAAGAAAATCAGGACAAACCCCAAAATACCTGCATCAGGTAAGTAGTGCTGCTGGGTACTTGTTTCACGTCTTTCTGAATGCCGGGTGTGGATTTTGATGATACGGTTTGAAAAGGTACATTTAAAAAAAGTGACGATCTATCTCACTGTTTACAAAGAGATTACTGTCGAATTAAATACTTCCCCACGTAATATAAATGAATTACCGGGGAACACCGGTCACCCAGTTAGTATATATATGACGGTCTGAGATGAAGTGGAGTGTCTATAGGGGCGACTCTCAGCTCTCGCACGTGATTCCCGCTAGAGAAGCGATAGGGTCCACCTTCGCCACTTCAATACGTACACATAGAATCAGGGTGCCCGGCGTTCTCCGGTAATTCATTTATATTATCCGGGTCAGTCTTTAATTCAACAGTAATCTCTTTTTCAACGCGTGATTAAGCCATCAGATAGATCGACACATTTTTGAAAATTTACCTTTTCACGTCCCCTTATTATCATAATCGCACAAATGAGCATGTGTATAAATCGTAATTCAAGCAATGCACCTTCACATTTGCACACTGTAATGTCGCATTAATCGATAAATAATACTCTCAGTATACACACAATTATAATACACAGAATATATAAGAACTCAGAAATCCAAAATAGAGAGGTCAATGTCAAGCTACGACGCAATGAACTCGAGCATTTATTGTTGCCACAGATTATTCAAACAGTCAGGCTGTTTTATGTGAGGAATCCAAAAGATAATTACAAAAATTTTGCGGCGAAAAATTGAAAAACAATCTGGATGTCGACAACAGCGCCACTTACCGGGTCAACTATACCTATGAACCATACAGGTGACACCATAAATATAACAAAAAATCATCAAAATCGGTGAAGCCGTGTAGGAGGAGAACGATTACAAACACACCAACACCTGATATATATATAAGATCCATTTCTCTAGGTTTTGCCACGACTTCAGTTCAGCTTCAAGCCCTTTACTACTACTCCATTTTGATGTGGGCGTCAGGTAATTTATTTATTAATAGCAAATTACCAAACAATTAGTTTTCAATACTTTTTAAATTAAAAGCAAGAGAATATAATATTTTCCTCGAAGTTTATAAATGCTAAATTGTCGACGTGATTCTTCTGAGACGACACACCAAGTTTATTACTTTCCACCAAAGTGTTTCTATCCTTCTGAATTAAATTCTGTTCATACTTTAATCGTCCATATAGATATTAATTACTCATTTTCGTCCCTTCTCAAGTCGGAGACTTACTGTTCTCGCGCCAAAACAACAATGCAGACGGCAATAGCCGGAAAATAAACAAATAAAATGTGTCACAAAATTGTGTTATTCTAAAAGCGCGTTTACTTTATTTATTTAACTTAATATTTTTCAATTTGTACACTTTTTCTGCATTGCATAGGTGAGCGAAGTGAACTTGAAACTGATTAAGTTAGCGTATAAATTATTTATATTAAAAACCGTCGTGGAGATAATTTCGGTAAACCGGAATGCCTTGGCTTTCATTTCAATGGCAGAGATTGTCCAGTAATTGTCTCAACTGCACGATGCGTCCTTCAGGACGATGAGAAACCAGTAAGCCATATCATTAGTGCCGTTACTGCATTACGATAGAACGAAACAAATTTAATTTCCTAATATTAAAAAATTATTGATTTAAAATTATTCAATTTTCATCAATAAAAAAATTAACTATTTATAGTTCACATTTGTTATTTAGTTATTCTGAAATCAAAACTGCGAAGGGAATTTCTTGTTGCGTTTACAATTATCTCATAACTTGAAAACGATGACAGTGACCACCACCACAGCCTCGCTGGAAGCCAGACCATTACTCCAGAAAGTTTGCGCTCTTTGTAACACGTTCTTAAACCATCCAATCGTAGCCAATGCATTCACTCCATTTGAACTTTGATGCAAATATTTCTTCTTATTTATTTAATGGTTGTCACAATCTTTCAGGTTATAAATGAAGGTGATACGCTAAAATGTTTTCCTTTTTACATTATTATAATTAATTACTAAGATGCTTTCTTTTTTATGTTTTGCGGTTGTTTGAAAGACAACAAACCTGAAATACAATGACTTATGGCACTCTTGGCTTTGTTTATAGTGAATTAATTAGTAGTCAAGATATTAAACCTGAACTGCAGTACATTTATTTTAAAAAAAGCCGGCATTTTTAAAAGTAAAAACTTTATAATATGATTAAAATTATTACTATTTTTTCTAACAGCTTTATGACACCCAGTGACTCATATCCAAATAAATAATCCATATTTTTAACATCTAAGATGATAACTCGAAAATATCGTATAAAAAAGACTACATGGTAACTGGTATGTAGTCTTATAATATTGCAATATGTGTAGCTATGTATTTTAACTGAGAATGGGCAAAGCAAGTAGTTATAGCCACAAAAATAAGAATAACACCAAAGAATACGAATAATAGTGCGCATATAAAGAATAAATACGATAGCAGCCTTAAATATAACACAATAATAATCAACCGTTACTCTTAGTGGAACATAAACCCCGTAATTATTTTCTATTTTTTTGTGGATATCTTTATCGAATCGTAATTTATTGTTCACTTGCTGGGTGACGGTATTGCCCGAGAATTCATTTATATTACACTGGTACAGGGACTTAGATAACCCAGGAATAGGCATGAATTTTGGTTGATTTTGTGCTATTGTCTTTAACTCCCTTCCCCCACTCTGGGACGGATTACGTTCATGTTGAACGACAGAGTTAAACTCAGCGACTTCCATAATCTCGGAATAAACTGGAAACTTGATGATTTCTTGTTTATACCTTTCGCCTCCTTCCACGGTCGCTCCCCCTTAGTACAAGGGGACGTCAACTGATGTCCACCAGACATCTCCATAACAGCCTGCTTCAGACGCCATCTGTCGCGGTTACATTCATGAAGATCCGTAAGTTCTGACCATGATCAGAAATAATAATTAATTTTTTGGAGGGTAACAGGCTAATTGAAGACGATCCTTAAGCAGGAAAATCCCCTTTAATATCACTGGAAGGGAATTGAAAAGGGGGAATGTGGAAGGTAAATGTTCCTTTTGAATTTAAATTAATTTATTTTCCTATTAGTATATAATTCCTCCACAACATTGTTTTATTGCTTTTTTTGGGTTAACAGGCTACATGAGGGTAATCCTGAAATAGGCAACTCCTCTTTAATAGCATAGGAAGGGAATTAAAAGGGGGGATGCGGAAGGTAGAACAAGGTAGCCAAGGGTAAACTAAGGCCCCCGGGCTACGGTTTAAGGATCCTACCCGGTGTATCACCTAAAGAGATGCAGGGAAGACGCTAGAAAACCTGCATCAGATAGGTCGG
>CM067376.1:206136566-206158832 GCA_034510155.1 Eucriotettix oculatus
CATATTTTTATTTATATTAAACTTGGTCAAAAAAATTAAGTTTACAATGGAGGATGTTATAATTGCTACCTACTGCCGCAACAGTAATTTTCTTGTCTTGCTGAAAATTACTATTGATGAGTTATCCATTCTACAGTAAAGTCACGCATTTCAACGAATAAAAAGATCAAATAATAGAATTTTTTAATATTAATGCGTTCTTTATAACAGCGGAAAAATAAAAGCATGTTTAAGGGATATTAAAATATAGAAAATTGATACAAGCAACCCTAAGATTAACTAATTTCATTATTAAAAGTAAAGCAATTATTTTATCTGACTTAATATTGTAATAAAACGCAAAGAGTGGCCAAAGTCAGGAAATGGAAAAATTTAAGTAGAATACGTTCCGTCCTCCAACTTTAGGAACCTCATCAGTTATTTAAATAAAATAATACAAAATGTTTTTGCTGCTACTGCAAATGATATTTTCACTGATTTCAACCCCGGACATTGCAGGAGCAACAAGAACTTTTCGTATTATTTAAATAACTGAGGAGGTCCTTAAATTTGGATAACGAAACGTCTTCTAATTTTATTATTGTATATTAGCTATTCCCCTATTTAAGTGTGCAATTTTAATCAAAACGGTAAGTTTTTGTAGGAAATAAATATTAATAAACTAATTATTTTATACACTTCCATAGCACAAAAATACTATTTTTTAATAAATATTATTCAAAATTTATAAAATATTAACATATTCGTAATGAAATTATACTTGTGAAAGCACAAATCTCCGAAACGAATATATTAACAAAACTTAATTCCAATGATTTCACTCGGATGGACGAATCGTGTGGCAAGTCAAATTGCTTCCAAGTGAGTCGCCGAGTGAAGACGTGGGTCAAAAGACGTGTTCCAATGCCAACGCTCGTCAGTCGTAGTTGGGGGATTAGCCACACGATGCGTCCAACCATGGTGGAAGAAGATCCACCATGCGTCCAACCATCAAGCATCTAACGTTGGACGCATCGTGTGGCTGATCCCCCAACTACGAGTGTCGAGCTTCCAACGTTGGCGTTGGAACACGTTCAGACTGTTGTCAGTCTTTGGACCCGAGTCAAGGATTTTTTTCCCGCTTGACGACTTTGTTGGAAGGCATTTGACACACTGCTACCCGATTCCTCCAACTGAGTGTAGTCGCAGTTCAATCAAGTGTTGTTTAACATTTTCCGTGTTTTATATATTAATAATTTAGATATTTTGAATAATATTTATTAAAAAAATGGTTTTATTTTTGTGCACCAGAAGTTTATAAAATAATCAGTTTTATTAATTTTTTCCAAAAAAATTACTGTTTTGATTGAAATTGCACACTTAAATAGGGGTAAATCTTACATACAATAATGAAATTAGAATACGTTTCATTAGGTTATATTCTTGTTGCTTCTCCAACTTCCGAGAATATATTTTATTTCAATAACTGTGGAGGTTCCTAAAGTTGTGGGACGAAATGTATTGTAATTGAATTTATCCATTTTTGTCTTTTGGTCATTATTATGTTTCATTTACAATATTAACTCAGATAATATAATTTCTTTATTTATAATTATGGACTTAGTTAATATTGTGACGCGTATAAAATTTCGGATTATGTTCTGTTTTATTCAGATAAATTAATTTAACAATATGAAGCATTTGTACAAAATTCCGTAGAGAACAGTCCTGAGGTATTCGCAAGGCAGGCACCCTTCCGGGGAAAAGCCCGACAAGGTAAACAAAACCATAACTTGTAGCCTGACAGGTGCAGTCTTTGTCTCAAAGGTATTAGCGCCTAAAAAACAGGTCCCCCAGGATTGCTAGGGTGGCCCCGCCCAAAATTTGAATTTTTGGAGAGTAAGGGTAGGAACGCCAACCCCATTGAGGGCCTGGGAAAAATAGAAAAAGCAGGGAGACGATTCACATTTTAGGAGAGGTTAGTTCGAGGTGGAGAGCACGAAACTACACCAAAATCTGAGGCTTGCCGCCTGCTCCTATGCTGACCCTGCAGCAGCCTTTGTGTTAAACCCAGGACTGCCGGTCAACAAGGAAACTTGGGAAAGACGCCTGTAAAGTAAAGAACCAAGGCAATAATCTCGCTCTGCTATGTGAATAAACACGTAATACAGCCCTGAGTGAAAGTAGATTGTATTTACTAAGTCTTTTGCAATATTATTTCTCTTTAGGGCTCAGCTAGGAAAATTAAATTGATTAAATTTAAATATTGAAATCGTGTTGAATATTTTAGTTTTTGTTAAGAATAAAAACTGTTTAAATATCAAAGTAGATATTTATTGGCGCCCACCCATCTAAACATAACTAACTTTTAATATATTTATTAATAATAAAATCCACGTCACAATATAAGGGTTTTTGTATCAATTTTCTATATTTTAATCTTCTTTACATATGTGCTGTACGTTGGTTACACCATCAAAAATATTGTTGTACAATCAAACGAACAATAATAATAATAATAATATTAAATTTGAATAGAAATATAACTCAAATTAAGTTATAGTGGAAAACATATAAACTTACGATATCAATTTAATCATTAGCTCAGTCGGTAAAAGCAAAAATAATACTCTACGCAGCTTCTTAAATGGCTGCTCCCGGGAACGCGGGTGACGAACGATATAGTTGAAAATTAAAATCGCAAATCAGACGAGAATGGTTTGTGTGGAAAAGCTGGGTAAAATGCCGTTACCAGATGTTAACGCCTGATGACGTCGTTCTTCGTTTTTGTTCGTATGCCGGTTGTTCCTTTGCTGGGTCACGTCTTCTTCATATTAAGATTCTCTAGCGCCTCTCCTTCAGATCAAATGTTATCTTTTTATTTTCTGTACTCCCACAAAATGAATCTCCTTTCTTAAATGTGCAGAAACTAAATTTTATAGATGTCGCCTTGTTCTGCCACTGCTTCGTCTCTCCCTAGCGTCTCTCTCAGGCAGCCTCCCTGCACCAACTGTCTAATCTCTACTCCAGGCCATCAACAATGTTGCAGACGGTGACGTTTTCCCGCCTACTCGGCCCCACCAAGCCATTCTCGTCTTCCGTCCTGTATACGTAAATAACAAAAACTAAATTATTTTTGCTTTACCCGACTGTAAGAGTCATGAATCACTACACATATGATTTTATTTTCCCGCGGTTACAAACAACGCATTTATCTTAAAAATTATTCTAATATTGATTGTTTTATTCGTTTAAATGCATGACTTTTTTGTAGAATGGTTAATAACTCGTCAATAGTAATTTGCAATAAGACAAGAAAATTACTGTTGCGGCAATAGCAATAACAACATCCTCCGTTTTAAACATAGATTTCTGACTTTAAGTTGAAAATAAATCAAAGACGGCCAATAAGTCAGCAACTAATTTTATTACTATTTAATTAAAACAAATACTACGTTTCATCCAACTTTGTCGACTTATTCAGGTTATTAAATGCATGAAGTACTTATATTAGAGGAATTTGATGTCGCGGACCATCTCCCGCGTCGGTTACGGTCGAAATGATATTATATACCTTTTCCTACCTAATAATATTGAGCCAACGTTTAAATCGAATGTATTGGATCAAACATTCACTCCACCGTATAGCAAGGCACTTGCCACTAATAATCGTCGATATTTGGACTCAAATATTCCAGGCCAACATTTGAGTGAAACGTTCACCGCATGGTGTGATGGTGTGGCAGCTGCCCTTCCTGCTTCACCTTTGACTCTGAGGTGTAGTTCACTCATGATCGACAGCGTTTCGACTCTTCCCCGTTGTGAGGCGTGTGACTAAAATGTTCTGCTATCTCAAAAGCTGTTACCATTGCTTTGCTGATGATCTTTCCTTTCATGCACAAAATTTCATGTCAATCATTTCGCTCTTGTGGATTTATTTGAAATAATATTTAAGTGTAGGGGGTTTGAATTCAACGCAACCATCTGGGCCTGTGGAAGACGACCCTTTCAACAAGTTAAAACAAGGAAGGACAGCTGTTTCATTTCGTCAAATGAAACTATAGATGAATTTTCCAACGTTATACCTAGTGATCGCGGGAGATTTCAAGCCGGGTTTGTGTGGGATCAGTGACAAATCTAACTTTTATTAGTCATAGTCATAGTCTGGTCAGTCGGAATATTGACTGGGAGGTCAGTGATTACCAGGCAGCTGTCGTAGCTTGCATAACCTGTCCATAAGTATTGGTTGGAAGGCTTTTGAATTGATGAGGAAATATTTAAAGTTATAATTGTAGATATTAACCAGCCAGTCGGCACAATGCCACAAATGGAAACTGGCTGCAATGCCTGAGGGGTATCGACCTGGACTGTGTGGACTCTGGTTCGAGTCCCACCCGACGCATCCATTTAATTCATATACTTTGTTTACCTTTAATTTCTAGTATTTGTTGTTTCTGGAATATTCCAAAAATGTATTGTGGTGAGAGGTTGATTATTTAATTATTAAAGATATGTTGGAGTTATATATATAAAAATTAACAATTTTATTAAATTAAATTTTAATCACTTAACTTTAGGGCCGGCTGCTTACTAAGACTTACCGGAGAGCAAGAGTATAATGGCCAGAGGTGGGTTTAAACAAAAACTTGGCATCGCAAATTTTAAATTACTCAATCGTGTCCAGGGGGGAGAAATAATCGTGTACATCACCCACTTGTAGACCAGGATCTGGTGATGATGCTGCATCTCTTCCTCGGTCAGGTTGTCTCCGACTTCTCTGCTTCGATGCTCGTGTCATCTGCTATTGAAGCAGAATTTATTTTTGTAGTTGACGTCCACTACTCATAATGTTGGAAGAAAATATTGCTTCGTCCACTGTTCCTCAATAACGTAATGTCCTCTCCAGTCCACTCTCCCTTCCCAAAACCTTTTTTTTGCGGGTAACAGGTTACATGAGGATGATCCTGAAGCAGGCAACTCCCCTTTAATAGCATAGGAAGGGACTGGAAAAGGGGGGATGTGGAAGGTAGATCAAGGCCCCCAAGTTATAGTGTAAGGATCCTACCCGGTATTTCACCTAAAGGTGATGCAAGGAAAACCCTAGAAACCCTGCATCAGGTAGGTCGGGCTAGTGGGTACTACTCCTGCGCCCTTCTGATGACGGGAGACTGGATTGCTGTGGGAACGCAACAAACCCGCCTCCATGCCTTGATCAGTGTTGAGAGGCAGTTAGTCGACTGGTCCAATAGGATCAGGGGGCAACTCTTACCGTATGCCGAAGGTCTTTGACCCCCGTACATACACCTCTCAAACTGCTCAAGGTCATCTCGGCCTGCAGGAGTCTTAAATTAATTACCTTGACCATGGACCAAGGGGGGAGGGGAAAAAGGGAAGGAGGAAGTCAACCTCCACCTGGCTCTCACTCATTTCCCATCAGGATATCATCCTCCTGACTCATCTGCCCAAAACCTGGTTTTCATCCTCTTATATAAATTCATGTCCCTCCTTTTTCTGCCTGGCGGGGTTTGTGAACTTCCTCCCAAGGATGGCCTGAGGAGCAGGTCGAAGATCCGTCCCTTATAATTCTTCCGGGGATGGCCTAGCCCTTATTGTCGCAACGGGATGTTTGTGAGTCTCTAACTCAGGCCTTTGTCCCTAGGACTGACCTGCCATTACTGGAGTAGTACAGATTTTTTTCCTCTTTCCTGCCTATCGATATAGTCAATTGGACATTAATATAATTTTAATCAAACGCAATCATTAATTGCCTGCCGTTGGCCTTGCAAGCAGCCCAGTCCGCTTCCTAATATACATCTATATATATACAAAATTAATAAAATACGGGAAACTGCTTTCCTCCATGTATAAAAAAATATGGGTGGTGCAAACGCCACACCACAGTATAAATTGTACTAGATTCCAAATCGCAGTACGAGCCTTTGTACAGCACTTCATTGTTAAATAAACGTCTATAACCTCTACGTGTGGGTATTACTTTTTCTCATGATCCTACAGAAACGTGACAATATATAAGTATATGTTTAACAATCCTATAAAATTTCATTACACATAATGGTAAGTAATGGAACAATGAACTGTGTGTCATAAGTTGGCATTATCAGTGGAAACCGAACGCTCGATATCAGTAAGTCCATATAAGGTTAATCTTGTCATATAGATGAAAGTATTTAAAACTGTGAAGTTATAAAGGCATGGCCATACTCATACTAGCGGGGCTGTAGATTGTTATTGCCACCAGCGGCGTAAACATTTTACGTCTGTTCAGTTCGCATTATTCATAGCAATGGAGAAGCTTTAAAACATAATACAAGGTAAGAATTATTTGTACTTTATATTTAACTAGATTATTCTATTATTCTATTAATTTTATTAGAACATATTTGTGACATATTCTTTAGTTCCAAAGCAACAGTCCAGTCAAATAAATCCCTTTTTAACTGTTATTTTAAATAAATATTGGAAGCAGTATCGGTCGTTTTTAATTTTTTTGTTTATAGTTGCACCATCTTCTAGTCATTGGCGACTGTACACGATTAGGAGCTTACATCCATGTAGCGGTATCACAGTATCGGTACGTCCAATCCAATGCGAGGATTCGAACCGGGACCTCTGTGGTTCGAGGCACTACACCACAGCAGGTCATCATCATGACAGTTTTAATCGCTTTCTTTCACATCAACTAGAAAACATAACAAACTCCACACTGAAGGCTACGTGTAAGAATCCTACCCTGTATTCACTTTCTTTCAGTTAAAACATTATTGTGGGAATGTTTCAAATACTTTTTATGTAATTGTAGCTATTAAATCCTTAGTGATCTCAGCTTTGATTATATCCATCAGGGACGATTTTTAGTCTATCGAAACGAAAGCTTAGAAGTGACGAAAAGTTGCAATAAGGACTATGACATTCTCCATTTCGTAGGACGATATCAAAAGCCGAACAACTGTGGTCTAGTACTAACATGACTGACTCTCAACACGAAGGTCCCGGGTTCGAATCTTGGTAAGAGCTTCGATGTTAGTGCCGTGCCGTCATGAAGAGACTGCATCTGGTAGGTCTGGTTATGCTAACGGTGCTCACGGCCTTCCGAATGACGGGAGATGTTTGATGTGAGGTCACAGCATTCCCTTTTCCATTTCTATTCCAGTTTTACGAGGCAGTTTGCGGACTGATCAAATTGGATCAGCGGAGAACTGAATTCGCGTGCATCGCCGGGAAACCAGCTAGTATCTAAGAATTTTCATTATTTAATGTTTACGTTATGAGGGTCCGCATTAGGAACAGAAACGTGTAGTTAAATAAATTATCATTTTTACTTGTACGTTTTGTCCATATTAATAACCCATTCCATAAAGAGTTCAAGATAAGGATTTTTTGCCAATATGTGAGTTTCGTGTATTTGCAAAGGGCAAAGTTTTATATATGAGGAGCAAATATTTCCCTAAATTTTTGATTAATAATTCATTGTATAATCAAACAATTAATGACCTTTTAAGTTCTTAATTATAAAATTTACTTGTAACAACGTTACGGCATGTTTTTTTTTGCCTTCTTCGGTTTTTTTCCTCATTGTAGAGGAAAATGTGCAGAAAATTAACCCTAGGGCGGTGAAATTGAAACAGATTTTTAAAGACACATATCCCTGTCAGTGGCAATGGAGTGACAAAGAGTAACGGGAAGGGTCATGATATTGCTTCACAAGCTACCCCAATTTAATTTAATTTAGTCAATTCGATTCCTACGTAAATTTCAGTCGTTTTGCGTCGGATTAAACTGAAATCAACCCAGAATACATTTTATTCCAATTTGAATATGTAAACTTCAATAATGCGATAGAAATTATAATTTCGAATAATGTTTGAATTTTTCTAGTGTTCGCGTTTTACTGATATTCAATTAGCGCGCGAGAATACTACGAACTGAAGGCCACAGCCCCGCCATTATTTTGTCATCATCATTTGTTCCGCTAACAGAGCACATCTCGGTTCACCGTCAGTCTGTGCTCAACGTTCCACACTCACGCCCGTATACGGTATTATTCGCTTTCCTTGTTATCTCTTACTTTTGCATTTATAATTCTTTGCGAGTGCTTCACACAAGGACAAAATTAATTCCAATTTGTTGACAGATCCGGCGTCCACGGAAATATTATCCTTATCTGATAAATTTTAGACACACGTGATATCCCATTCAAAAGCCGATACACGACATTCTCAGCAAATACAATACTAGAAAGTCATGAAATCGGAAAGTATGGGAAATATGTGCGCTTCGGAAAACAGCTTAAATATGAGTCATAAAAATGTGCACATACTTCGAAACTGACATTTTCCACTGTTGACATGACTCAACAGCAATTGCATAACTATTTAAAGAATTTGTTGAAAACCGTTTTTGTTTGCATCAATCTATTAATGAAATACTTTTTTAGTCTTAGTCTAAATATTTGTTACATATATTTACTTATATATCCCCACAAAAGAATGTCGTTAGATGGGATTAGTTTAAAAAGAATGATTTAATTTCATAATGTTTGTTGCAATTTATTCTCAGCTTTCAGTTCTCATTGGTGTATTGCAAATGTTAAAAACGGATGTTTCTTTCGATTTTTCGAAGATTTAAATTCCTTTCTTCCATCTTTTCAGGCCAAAGAAAGTCCTAACCGAAAGACATACAGAACTTGTCATCGCAAACATTAACAATATTCTCTTAGTGTATATATACGATTTATTCTTTTTACTGTCTGCATATCATGTTAACATGAGTAGAGTATATACCCGGTACTGTATACCGTATTTGGTAAATAAATAACAGCATTTAACACCGATTATCTCTGCATCAACTGATAGCAGACTGACTCCCTCGCAGTGGTTATGAATGTAATCTAATCTCGGAAAATGTGGCGCTTTCGCAAAGCTAAGATAACCAATTCAAGTAGTAGTCTAAATCTTCCATTCTGTAGTCCCGTCCTGTACTGAACGCCTTCTCAGCAGAACTGATTATAAACACAAGGGGAACACTTAGCAGTCGCCCTCAGCCCATTTTGTTTGAAAACCGTGAAGCGAAAGGTTTCAAATTCATTTCATCTTCAAACTTATTCTCCATACAAATGGTATATTTGCGGACATGGGTTTTTTATCAAAACTTTATCTAATAAGTCCACTCTATGACACTCGAAGAAAATTCCGAAACAAACTGTCCAAAAGGAAGGATTTATATTTCTTATATTTATATTCCTTATACAGATTTAAACTCATGGCCATATTGCAACAATTTTGGTACAAATATTACTAAAAAGCAGAGGAAGAACTGGAGGGAGGGAGACGAACCCCTAACAAAACATGGAATGAACTATAGTTTTTAAAAAATATTTGCGAATGTGTCAGTTCGGGGAAGTCCGTAACGTCACTATGCATTTAGAAAGACATGTTGTTGTTGTGGCAATCAGTCCTCAGACTAACCAATCTTGTGCAAGCCTTTCCATTTCCTTATGACTAGCAAAAACAACATCCTCCCTAATCTGCTTAGCGTGTTCCAATCTAACGTCCCTCTTCTGTTCTTACCCCACACACTACCCTCTAATACTAATTTTACAAGACCCTCGTGCCTTAAATTGTGGCCTATTAATCTATCCCTTCTCTTGATCAAGTCCTCCATATTGTTCGCTTTTCCCCTATTCTGTTTAGAACTTCCTCGTTACATATTCTATCCACCCATCTGATTTTCAGCATTCGCCTATAGCACCCCATTTAGGCTTATATCGTGTTCCTTTCCCCAATTCCTATCGTTCACGTTTCGCACCCATATAACGCCACGCTCTATACGAACATTTTTAGCAACGATTTCCTAATATTCACACCTATATTACCCGTAAGTAAATCCCTCTTTTTCGCGAAAGCCTTCCTTGCCTGTGCTATCCTACTCTTTATGTCTACTATACTTCTACCATCCCTAGTTATTACGCTTCCCAAGTAGCAGAATTCCTTAATTTGCGTCAAAATATCCCTTCCCAATCTAACACCCTTTGTTAATCCATTGTTTCCCAAACTACCCTCCATTACCTTTATTTTGCCTCTATTAATCCTCATATTGAACTCTTTCTCCAGGACTACGTTCTTCTTACTTCCCTAATATCGTCGTAAAGCGTAAGGTTTTTATTTATTCTCCTTGCAGTATGATTCCTTTTCCATATTCCGTTTTCTTTTTCTTCATTGCCTGTTGTATATATAAGTTAAACAGCATGGGCGACAGACTGCATCGTTCTCTTATTCCTTTCTTGATTACGGCTTTCTTTTCTTGGTCTTCTATTCTAATTAATGCTGCCTGTCTTCTGTAGAGATTATGTATTAGCCTTCTTTCTCGATAGGCATAATTCAAGAAAATGTCTGATATCTAAATGCACGTACTGGTACGTTTTTTTTAATATTTCGTCGCAAACGACAACGGCTTAATGCGTAAATATCGTCTCGAGGACCCTTTAAGGAAGAGAACACACAGAACAGATTTTCGTAAACAATAAATAAATTTATTTAACAAACAAAATAAAGTTTTAATGATCACTATCAGTTCACTTCCCGCTAGTTAAATATTAACAAACATACGAAAACAGAGCTTCGTTCACAGGATTGTGGGATATTATTTCGGAACACTCTTTGCCAAAGACACTTGTTCAATTGTAATATTTAAGTGCCCTAACAATTTCAAAAAGGAAAACGGTTACCAACTAGCACGCAGCTGGCAAACAAACAGATTCCAGGAAGGTAACGGAAAACATTGAGTGAACTACAACGTCCCAACGATATATAAGCCACATTGTGTGCACAGAGCAGCAGGATGAGAATTAGCATACCGAGTCAGGAGTATATCCTGATGGAAAATGAGTGAGAGCCAGGTGGAGGTTGACTACCTCCTTCCTGGTTTTCCTCTTTCCCTCCACCCTTGGTCCATGGCCATGGTAATTAATGTAAAACTCCTGCAGGATGAGACGACCTTGAGCAGTTTGAGAGGTGTATGTATGTGGTTCGAAGACCTTCGACATACGGGAAGAGTTGTCTGCTGATCCCATTGGACCAGTCGGCTAACTGCTACTGCTACTGATCTAAGCATGGAGGCGGGTTTGTTGCGTTCTCACAGCAATCCAGTCTCCCGTCATCAGAAGGGCGCTGGAGTAGTACCCACTAGCCCGACCTACCTGATGCAGGTTTTCTAGGGTTTTCCCTACATCACCTTTAGGTGAAACACCGGGTAGGATCCTTACACAATAGCCTGGGGGCCCTCGTCAACCCAGGGCTACCTTGCTCTACCTTCCACATCCCCCCTTTTCAAGTCCCTTCCTATGCTATTAAAGGGGAGTTGTCTGCTTCAGGATCACCCTCATGTAGCCTGTACCCCCCCCAAAAAAAAACAGAGCAACAGTCTTGGCCTAATCTCGAAAATGCTCGGTGCCTCTGAGCGAAACGTCGGCAAGAACGCCAAACAACAACGTGGCCCAACAGCCCAAAAATCGCCATATAATTCTGATATTAATACGGCCACGAAAACAATCAGTAGCTTTATACAAGCAAACCTTGTTTGAACGTTCAAAATTGCCTTCCAGAACATTTCAATTATTTTCTATCAATAGAAAACCATATAATTATTTTAACTTGTGGAAGACCTTTATGAAACGTTGTAATGATTGCTTTCATTTTTTACAAAATATCAAATTAAATTATTATTACATTAAAAATTTAACTGTATTTATTAGCCAGATAAATTAACTAAAAACACTGATTTGAAAATATATTTTAGTCATTAAACAATCTCAGAGATAACATAGTAAAAATTAATGTCTGAATTTTCAAACCTCAGGTCAACTTAAGGGTTGAAAATATACACACAACTGAAAAATTATTTAAGACTAAGAACAAAATTATTAACGAATTGTAAATTTTTTCGGTACGAACTGAACTCTACAGTTTTCCATCTCACATATTTATGATTTCCTCACTATTACAGGGTCCCGAAAACTGGATTTTTACTGTTCCTATGCTCATATACTCGTGTAATACTGTTCTTCGCGCACGTGCTTTTCGGCAAGACTCGTGTCGCCCTCAAACTAAAAATAGAAAAAGACTTATGTTCAATTCCTAATATCATAGATATTTTTCATATCAATAACAATAATGAAGATATTAATAATTTCAATTGTTTTAAAATAATATGCAATCAAAAAATTAATTATTTATTATTATATTAATTTTATTATTACATTATAAAATAGTAAGAAATGTTTTAATAAATGTCTTTCTGGCCAGGAGATCTGCTAAGACCGAACGGATTCAAAAACTACAGCGCTGTATGGTGAGTTTAATATGGCTTCTGGGAACCTCTCTGTACTCCAGTGAGACACGCAACTACAGAAGAAGAAAGTTCAATGCAGATCTTCGGAACCAGTGACATACAATCTTGCAACGAGAAAGGCGACATGTTTCTAAAGTAATCGTTTCTGAAATTACTTAATACGAATTTCACAGCTGAGTGACGTTTTATTGAGCAGTTCACTGAATAGTGTTGTCGAAATGAAAGCGTCGAATTCCGACAGTTTCGGACAGTTGCACGCCGCTGGGGTAAAGGGCGACGAGCAATGCGTCAGGATGCCGCTGCAACTAGGAGAGAATCCCGACGCGATCTGTAAGGGAGAGACGGCGCTGCACTCCGCCGCGAGGACGGGAATGTGGAAGGTCGTGAAGCAGCTGGTAGCTGCAGGAGCTGTAGACGCGGAGGACGACCGAGGTAGTCGGCCGTTGCGTTACGCCGCCGAGTGCGGGGACGAGGACGTTGTGCGCGTGCTTCTGCAGGCTGGAGCCGAGGACGCAGGGCAGATGGCGCTGCACGCGGCCTGCAGGGGCGGCCACGGCGACGTGGCGCTGCTGCTGCTGGCCTTCGGCGGTGACGTGGGCGGCGCTGCCCGATGCCGTACCTGGACGCCGCTAGACACGGCGCTCCGCTTCTGCCACTCCAGACACGCCGGAACGCAGCGGTGCCCTTTTGAAGTGCTGCAGGTGCACGCAGTCAAGCTTATGGTGGCGGGGATTCCCCCCAGCGAAAGAACCGCGTCATTCCTCCGGTGCGGCGTAGCGGGAGTGGTCCAATCCTGCGAGAAGGAGCTGAGTCGCCTCCAGTGCACTTACGTGGGTGGCAGATGCGTCACTTTCGGTGATTTATTGTTAATGGACATGAAGCGCCTTGTAAAGGTGGTTGGGAATGAGGATGTGCTCGAGTCTGTGAACGAAGACTCGTTTGCTTGTGACTTCCCGCAATACGCTGAGTTAATCCGGTGTCGCCTCAGGAAAGCGCTGAAGAGACGAGAATTATTGAACCTGTGTCATCTCGTGTTTTCCCGACTCGTGCAGCGCGTCCTACCGGATAGAGTCCTCTGGGACCATGTATTTGTCCATCTAGACAATCAGGATCTTATTAACTTCGCTTCCGTAATCGTGAACCACTGAAAAGCTGACGAAATAATACTTTTCAATGCAGTCAAACCCCTTTATAGCGCGCCTCGGTGTGCTGCGGAATCGGATAATCTATCACACGTTCATTCATTCATTACATTTGTTCCACCGACTTTTTTCCTCCAAGCCCCTCAAAAACTGAGGGGACAACGGGGGCTCCTATGTACATAATCTCCTGCGGAAACGGTCCTGCACCCTCGGGAAGAGAAGAAGCGAAATGGTGCCCGCGAACCATTCCATCTCGATTCCAACTCCTGTGCCTGGGACGTGGACATGCCACCACCAGGTGGGCTTTCGGGGCCTCCGGAGGATAGACCGGAGGACCCACGCAACCCGAGGTACCAATTTCCCCGAATGACGGCGTTGGTCGGCCGCATGCCTCGTTCCTTACGATTCAGAGTCGCCCCCCAGGGAGGAGTTGCACTTGCCATTTAAATGGTCCCTGAAACTTGGCTGCCCATTCCAGCAAATCAGAATGAGCTTTCAAGCTAGGTTTACATCCTGCTACTAACTGCATGGGCAGTACTTTCAGATGCTTATGGCCAGGCGTTTCATCATCGGATAACTAAGTGCGAGAGGCAGCACACCACCGGAGGTTCCAAGCCCAATGACGGCACCTTAGTTACGAATGATTCCATGACCGCCTTCAGTCAATCTCAGCTGCTGTCACCGGCTCCTTGGAGAACCAGACGACTTCCCTTCATCGTACCATAATAATTCTGCCACCATACTCAGGGGGCTTAACACGGGCGCCACGAGAAGGCATTCCCCTAGCATTGAAAGAGCAGAGGCTATGACATCGCTCGCATTCTCCCTAACATCCAACATAGCCCTGAGGACTTGCCCATTGGTTCAGTCGGATGTTACTGTAGCCCACAAAAGAATAGCTTCTAAGCGGTAAAAGTAACCAGACTCGAGAGTCATAGTTACTCTCGCCGCTTACCCGCACAGGTAGATTCATGCACCCCGATATTTTAAGAGATTTACTTTGAAATATACTTTTATAAAATTCGCGGAGTTTTCCTTGGTTGAATGGTGCATTGAATCCATTCAATTTATTACGTTGTCATCTATGGCGTAGTTCGTGTGACATATTTTGCTGGTAGCACGGATAATATAAATAAAATTTTTCACGAGGAAGAAAAACATCAATGCAACAGCTAAAATGGAGATCGATATTGTAATAAATTTCTGCTTCCGTAAAAAGAACTGACGATTGCGAAAGTCAACAGGCTGGTGTAAACATTTCTGATTCTGAAAATGACGATGCATTTAATGATGCCACACCAAATCTAAAAGTTAACAATGCCATTGATGAAATACGTGAAGTTATGAGTTAAATGGATCGTCAGGAAGACTGTGAATACATGCCAATATCAAACAGTTTAAAAACGTGTCAGATAAGTCCGTAAACTTAAAGCAAGCACGTTATTTTATATGAAAACTGAAAATTAAAAAAAAATAATCACCGTTACTTGCATTAAAAATAAATAGTTATATAATATAAAATATAATCACTGTTCTCTAGCGTTTTTATTGTAATAGATCCGTAAACGCAATAATTGAAGGTATTACTTTCAATTTATTGTTAATTCACATTTGCCAACCTATAACAATAAATAAAATTGGAGTATCTCTCTAATAGACTCCGAAACAGTTCAACGGATTTTGAGGGTTTAAAAACAGGAGATTTAACTTAAATATTCGTGCATATTTCGTTTCAATATATTGCAGGAGATATTAATATGATAGAAATATATACATATTTCTTATACGCGCATTAAAGTCTCCAAGTGACTGTGGGTTGCCTATACTCTTGATCTGTTTATACCCCGAAGCACTCCAACTATCATTGAAGGTACGATTCGCGCCGTTATTAACCTATTGTTGGCATAGAGCTAACTCCCTGAGAAATAATAAACTTATTTGGATCGTCGACACGATGTATACATCAATTGGTTTTATTTGTCGCGTCAGGTTACTTTCAATAATTACTCTTTTTTTATTTTTTGGTTAACAGGCTACATGAGGGTGATCCTGAAACAGACAACTCCCCTATAATAGCATAGGAAGGGAGTTGAAAAGGGGGATGCGGAAGGTAGAGCAAGGTAGCCAAGGGTTAACTAGGGCCCCCGGGCTATGGTTTAAGGATCCTACCCGGTGTTTCACCTAAAGAGATGCTGGGAAAACCCTAGAAAACCTGCATCAGGTAGGTCGGGCATTGGGTACTATTCTCACGCCCTTCCGAATGACGGGAGACGAGTCTGCTGTGGGGTCGCAGCATTCCCTTCTCCGTGTCTGCACCAGTTTCATGACCGACTGATCCAATGGGATATGCCATATGCCCAAGGTCTTTGACCCCAGGACATATACCTCCTAAAATAGATGGTGTCTCGGCATATGAGAACTTTGATAAAAAGTACCCAGAGAGAGTGCAAGGCATTCCCGACATGATCAGGTGAGCCCCGCAGTCACTCTGGGTTTAAGCGCCTGCGAGAAATCTCCCGCAGCGCCGTATTCCTACCGCGCTCATTTTTATTGGCTCCGAAACGTGTGATAGCGGGATGTATTCAAAAACAACTGCGTGTTATAAGGCTTGCCCTGAAGCGATCATAAATAGATACCGCCCTTTTTATATATCCAATGAATTCAACTTTATCTGAATTCTGTACTTGTTTCGCATATAGGGCAACTATTTCAGCACGAAGTCGCGACGGTTAGCTAGTATAACATAAATATTAATTCTCCGGTAAGATTTCTTCGCATACGTGCATTCGAGTCTTCAAAAACTTTATGCGGGTTGCCTATATTCTTGATCTGGTAATGCTCCGAAACGGCTCAACGAATTTCAATGAAAATTTCAGGGATTGAAACAGGAATTCTAACTTAAATTTTCGCGTATGTTACATTTCGATATATTGCGGAGTTCATAAGATGTTAATGTAGATACTTATAAACCACTATATTGCCATGCGTGAAAACCAACTGCCTATTAGGCATTCCTACTTACTGCGTAATTTTGGCATCACGAGAGAATGTGATCATTCTCACTCCATTTATTGTTGCAAACGTATGAAGGATCTGGTCAAAACCAACTGCAAGTTATAAGGTTTGCCGTGAAGCGATCATAAATAAATACTACAGTACTTTCGTTTTAGGACAAAATAAAAAGAGCTATTTTCGCGAGCTTAGCTAGTTTATAGGCAGCACTTTTAAAGAGAAACTGATTTTAAACACAAAAAATAATGTGCGTTATTAATTACGTACAATTTGTCAGTTTTCGGACTTATTAAGAGAAAATGTATAGATACAGACATTATCTAAAAGTTATATGCACTATATTCACAAATAGAAATGATAGTAAATTTAAATTAAATTTACGAGCTTTATAATTTCAATAGTCTAGTTCAATCTTTGCTCGGGAATGCTTAATTTTCTCGCAGTCAGGAAGTTATTGGAGGAAGATTGTAATATTATATTATACACAAAGAATTATTGGAAGTGATTTGTATGCGACTCTACAACACAAATAACTCGAAAACGCAGTGGAAAATGTGAATTTTGAAATAGAAGAATAATAAATATGGAAAAATTAACTGGCTTTCTTTCACTTTATTAAGTTCTGGTGCAGTGCTGAGGAACCCCGCTCGAACTGACGCCTGCATGTTGGAGATTCGCCAAAGACTTCGGCTGACTTCTGAAGCTCGAGATGAATGAGCGGGCCACGTAGAGCGTTAAACGTTTAAATATTCAAAATTTCAAGTAAGCAACAGCGCTGTTCGGCGTCTGGAGGTCCACTTAGCTCGAAGTCTTTTCGTTTTCGAGTCGCAAAACAAACTGCGGTCCTCCGGGTGGGGGATAAAAGTGGAGGGTGACTGCTTAGCGAGATGTCCGTAACTCGACATTGGGAAGCACAATTTTTTAAGAAATATAGAAAAACGGTTACGGCAGAAAATATGGAGGATATTTTTCTGAACAAAAGATTAAAATCAGAAAAGGCACCTGGTCCTGTATGTGTGTGTGAGTGTAAGCAGATGATGATGTGATTCTATGAAAATAGATAACAAAGGTAAGAAAGATAGTGTGTGTGTTACTTTAAATTTATATTCAGTGTCGCCCTGCCAGACAGGAGAAAGATTTTAAACTTTTTGGAGAGAGATATCAGCCTGCTGCAGTGTGTTTCTCTCCTGATAAAAAGGTTGAGTACTTAAAAAATTTGAAGATCTTTCTTCCTTCTGTTGAACACGAAAAACAGACCTACAATTTGAGGCAAGCTAACCACTATTTATCTTTCCTTTGCATACCAATATGCAAACAAAGATGATGTCAGAAGGATGACAAAAGATGCTAATAATTATGTAAAGGAGGAGGCAACTTTCTATGAAAAATTAAATGGATTCATACTTGGTGTAACTGGCCCAGAATTAAAAATAAACCATTCATTCTTCATCTTCCTTCCTGTCCTCATTAATCATATAAATAAAAAAACAGCCATTAATTCTAATAATAATAGTATAATCTTATTTAAAAGGCAAACCTTATTAATTAAAATGAACTAATAGCTAAAATAACACAGTGCAAAGCTTACTTTTATCATTTTTAATATTAATAGTTTTTGGATGATTTTTAATTTGTAATATTTCTAATATCAATCTATCAAAAGTGCAAGTGTTCTCAAAATGAAACAATGTTTGAAAGCAATAAAATATTTGAGGAACAGATTATGTTTACAGGTAGTAATTAAATAACTTATAGTACAATAGAACTGTCAATTTAGTTGTATTGTACAAATCTGATGTAATTTTTTTATATTGTTAAAAATGCTTTTTTATTACATTATGTTATACTTATCTATTGGATGTAAAACAGCTTTTGAAATGAAAATAATGCATTTATTAATATAGCGCTTCACAACACAAAGTTGCAGTACATAAAACAAAGACCTTTATAAAAAAATATAATGGTTAGGAAACATATGAGAAGTTTATTTTACATTTACTGCTGAAAGGCCTTCAGTTAAGTTTTGGGTATCACTATTTTTTCTTTGTCTTTGACCAAATATTGAGCTACCAACTCTTACATTAGTGCTTCCTAACTCAATCTGAAATCATAATTCAAACAAGTAATTTAGTTGGTCTCAAAGTTGCACTAAATAAATAAGTAAAGCAAAATTAATCTTACAGCATGTTCAAAATCGTCAGACATTCCCATTGATAGCTCCACATTTTCAGATATGAGATCAAGTGTCTGGCAAATCTTGTCACGTACATTACGTAGTTTCTGAAAAGTAGCGATAAAATTAACATTCTTGCATACTTAAATCACATTTATATCACTATTTTTGCTGAAAAGATGTTCTTTGACAACTGAAGTGAATGTTCATGTCAACCTGAAGATGTTATAACTTTAATTCTATATAATGCTTGAATATTTTACATATTGAAAGGTATACACTGAAATTAAATATACTTGCATTTGGCACATGGCCTTCTTCAAGAGGGACAAAACACCACTGAGAATTAAATATACATATATAATACACTAGATAGGAAATAGACAGAAAACAGTCACTGATAGACTTAAAATTGATAGTAGGCATTGACTGACAGTGAAGAACAAAAATGTGAATGAGCAGCTGGCTGCAATGTAATTCAGACTCTTTATGTATAATTTAGACTCTTGACAATTCACATGTTCTCCCTTCGTCATATAGAGACTGTCTGAACAGTGTAGCAGCAAGCCACTCACATTTTCTTACTTACCTGAAAGTTGACATCTACTATCAATATAAGGTAAGTCAATAACTTTTTCTGTCCTACCCCATTTATTATATTATTATAATGATAAAGAAAGAGAGAAAGGAAGGTGATACATTGCCTTCAGTTGAAGATGAATCATGGTACTCTTGAAAGTAATTACTTTCGGAAAAATATATATTCAAGATGTGTATTGTAATTTTTAACAAACCATCCAACAGATCAAAAAAGAGCTATGATTTTTAACCATATCAATAAAGATTTATTGTTAACAAATCATAATTATCATAAAGAGAATGTAAAAATTGTCAAATATATTTTAATCAATAAATATTACATGTTATATTTAATTAATAAATGTACTTAAAATGAATTACTTACTAAAAATAATTAAAGTAAAACAAATCAAGTTAAGAAACCGTTTACAATATAACTGTTCAATGGTAAAATTAATGAACAATTAAAAATGGCATAACCAACTTTTTAGGTTTTAAGTATAATTTCTTTAAAGGGAATGTACATTAAAACATCTGCCATTTCTTTAAATTATTATAATGATACTTTAAAATTGAGTGACCCTTTATTTCTCATTTTTTTAATATTTTCATTACCATTATAATAAGCAAGGAGGAAGTTCTAAGCAGGACATTGTCTAAGAGAAGGGATAGATTAATAGGCCACATTTTATGACATGAGGATCTTGTAAGATTAGTATTATAGGGAAGTGATTGGGGTAAAAAAAGAAGAGGCAGGCTAAGGATGGAATTCGGTAAGCATATTAGGGAGGATATTGTAGTTATCTTTTAAATGAAGAGGCTTGCACACGATAGGTTAGCACAGAGGATTGCGTCAGACGAGTCTTAGGTCTGAATACCACAACAGCAAGCAATATTTATGACACTATAATTTTCTAATTTGTCAAAGAAAGACACTGTAATGATATTACTGGTTGGATTGATGGAAGGTTAAATTAAATTTATTAATTTATGTTTTATTAAAATATGATATGCCCCACATTGGTGGATATTTGTAATGATAATTCTTGGAGGGATGAATTTAATTTATCATATTTAATAATTATTATAATATAATAGGATCAATAAATTATAGGGTTTTTAAATATGAAAAGACAAGACAAGATTAACTTTTAGATTAGATAATACAAAATAATTAAACTGTAACAGTGATGGTAGTTACAAATATATTACTGAAAACAAATTTGTATTGAGACTTTAAAATCAGGGTACTCTGTGGGGTGACTAAAGAAGCAATTTAGATTCTAATGGCAATAGGCCTGGCAAATGTTAAGTCTTTCTAGTATAATACAACAGTACCCACTAAGTTTCTGTTCCTACATCCTGGTCTGCTCTGCACCAGGATGATGTGGATAGGATGTTGACCTCAATTAAATTACCATCGGTGCATCTCATCGTCGGGTGGATGCCTGGGCAAGTTTGACAGAGACTGCCTTAGCCAACTTCTGAACTTCAGCTCTTCAGTAACTAATAATTTATATTCTATCAGCTGCTTTCTGCCTCTCACTATTCTCATTCAGTGGCTAACAATTTAATTTCAAACCACTCTTTTCAGCCTCTCTACATCCAGTGTCTTCTGTCTCCCAACATCATCTTTCCGGCTTCTCTACATCCACTCCGGTCTCTCAACATCCAGCATTTCTCCATCTCAAAATTCCTTCACACATAACCTCAGTGTGAACTTAAAGACCTCCTCTTGATTTCCAAACCACCAATGAGATGTATTTCTCAATAACCTCTATTGGCCTGTACTTTAACAATTACAGCCAATAGGAAATGTCAACTGCTGAGTGTACATATGCCATGTGTTTAGCGTTTCTCCGTGAGATTCCAAATTTTTCACGTCAGCTAGCCGATCACTGGAAATGTCTTCCTAACTTTCTGATGAAAGGGGCAGTACCTCTGAAAATTTAAAAGAACTCCAAACCTTACAAGGTGCCAGCCATCTATAAACCTCAGGTAAGTCACTTCTTTCTATCTCTCTGTCCTTTCCCTATATATATATATATATATATATATATATATATATATATATAATTAATGGGGAAAGGACAGAGAGATAGAAAGAAGATGACTTACCTGAGGTTCATAGATGGTAGACACCTTGTGAGTTTTGGAGAACTTGAATTTTCGGAGGCACCGCCCCCTTCATCAGAAGGTTAGGAAGACATTTCCAGTGATCGGCTAGCCGACGACTGAGCAGCCAAAATTTGCTGCTCTGCTAACTTGGGTCGTAAACAATTGACCCCACCAGGTCATCAACTTTCTCTCTCAATAAGGGTCTGGGAAGAGGCAAGGACTGGATGGGGGTTGGGGAGATGCATACTGACACCCCCATCTTGACACACATTCATTCAGACACATCCACCCTTAGAGGTGTCAATATTTAAATATTGATACACACTCTCATACATACATACAAACATACATACATGCATACATACATACATACATACATACATACACCATTCAAACAAAAGGCAAGGTATACACATTACACACACACACACAGAAGGTTTTATTGTATGTACAATTCAATGAACTCGTGCTTTGGAGGGGGGGGGGGGGAAAGGTTGGAGATAAAGTTATAGGATATTGAGTCCAGGGCTTTGTCTAGACTGTAGGACATGCTGGAATGAAAGTTCCCACAGATGGAGTTCAGCTTCTGATGAGTCGGGAGGTAGGGTTTTGAGGGGGGTCAGTGTGAAGCACTGGTTGAAGATGTTGGTGTTGTGGCTATGGGCATGGGCGGCTATGGGGAATTGGGTTTTGAGGAGTTTTACTGTGCTGCGGTGGTTGGCAATCCGTTCGGGGAGGGAGAGGTCTCCTTGTCTGACCGATGTAAAAGTTTGGGCAGTGTGTGCTGTTTATTTTGTAGATAGTGTGGGAGGACAGACAGGTTATGTTTTCCTTAATTTTGTAGGTAGTGCTGTTGGTGGGGCTCTGGAAGGTTGTGGTAGGTGGGAGTATTGGGCA
>CM067376.1:206158932-206269103 GCA_034510155.1 Eucriotettix oculatus
TGGTAGACACCTTGTGAGTTTTGGAGAACTTGAATTTTCGGAGGCACCGCCCCCTTCATCAGAAGGTTAGGAAGACATTTCCAGTGATCGGCTAGCCGACGACTGAGCAGCCAAAATTTGCTGCTCTGCTAACTTGGGTCGTAAACAATTGACCCCACCAGGTCATCCAACTTTCTCTCTCAATAAGGGTCTGGGAAGAGGCAAGGACTGGATGGGGGTTGGGGAGATGCATACTGACACCCCCATCTTGACACACATTCATTCAGACACATCCACCCTTAGAGGTGTCAATATTTAAATATTGATACACACTCTCATACATACATACAAACATACATACATGCATACATACATACATACATACATACATACACCATTCAAACAAAAGGCAAGGTATACACACACACACACAGAAGGTTTTATTGTATGTACAATTCAATGAACTCGTGCTTTGGAGGGGGGGGGAAAGGTTGGAGATAAAGTTATAGGATATTGAGTCCAGGGCTTTGTCTAGACTGTAGGACATGCTGGAATGAAAGTTCCCACAGATGGAGTTCAGCTTCTGATGAGTCGGGAGGTAGGGTTTTGAGGGGGGTCAGTGTGAAGCACTGGTTGAAGATGTTGGTGTTGTGGCTATGGGCATGGGCGGCTATGGGGAATTGGGTTTTGAGGAGTTTTACTGTGCTGCGGTGGTTGGCAATCCGTTCGGGGAGGGGTCTCTTTGTCTGACCGATGTAAAAGGCTGGGCAGAGTGGTGCAGTTTATTTTGTAGATAGTGTGGGAGGACAGACAGGTTATGTTTTCCTTAATTTTGTAGGTAGTGCTGTTGGTGGGGCTCTGGAAGGTTGTGGTAGGTGGGAGTATTGGGCAGACATGGCATCTGTTTCTGCCACACGGTCTGCAACCAATTGTGGGTGGAGGGGTTGGGTGTGTGGGGTTTGCAGGGTCTGACCAGGATTATTACGGAGGTTGGGAGGGCGCCTAAAGGCAACCCTTGGACAGGTGGGTAGGTATGGTCGGGGAGGATGTTTTTCATGTTCCGGGTTGGATTGTAGTCCAGTGTAGGCAAGGCGGAGGAAAGAGTTCAGTTTACGTAGTCCGGGGAAGTAGGTGGTGGTTAGGGGGAGGACTGCGTTCTGTATGATGGTTGGGGGTGGGACTGGCTATTTGGGAGGTGGATGAGGGCACGGGTAATTTGCTTTTGGAGGAGGTCTGTGGTGGTAATTTCTGTTCTGACCTGGTGGGGTCAATTGTTTACGACCCAAGTTAGCAGAGCAGCAAATTTTGGCTGCTCAGTCGTCGGCTAGCCGATCACTGGAAATGTCTTCCTAACCTTCTGATGAAGGGGGCGGTGCCTCCGAAAATTCAAGTTCTCCAAAACTCACAAGGTGTCTACCATCTATGAACCTCAGGTAAGTCATCTTCTTTCTATCTCTCTGTCCTTTCCCCATTAATTGTTTTAAACATGACAATGTCATTTCCTATCTCATATTTATAATCACCGCATAGGTAGCTCCTAACTCTTCAACCCCACTTACACCTGTCGTATCCCTACTACACTCGTTGTTTAATCGTACCTTCGTCTCCCGCATTTCCGCATTAATCCTTTTGTCTCCCACTTCACCAAAAACTTCTCTCTCTCTCTCCGTTTCGGAACTCCCAACTCCGGAACAACACCGAAAACCCACGGTACAAATCAGCTCGTGCTTCTCCCTACACATACATCTAACATTTGTTTTATATTTATTTCTGGTGTTAGATTTTCCCCTTTTATCCTTTATAGATATTTAATTTTTATTCGCCCTCCCTATCAAAGTTTCCTAAAAAACCCGCTAACCTTCTAGATTCCCCCCACCCCACAAACCAAGTCCCATAAGATGAGTTCTGTTTCTACACTTTTAAAAATTCTTAAACGCGAAACGGCAATCATCGCAAAATTACAATCGCACATAGCGTTTCTGACCTGCTGTCTCGAGGTTGGCCTTCCACCTAACGGCCTGACCATAAAACTTCCTTTGTCTGGCTCTGACCCTCGCATCCGTCATAAACTGCACGTGCACGCGTTTCGCCAGTCCCTCCAGCTAACGAAATTAATCCGTGATGAATATTTGTCCCTCATTCCCACACACACACGAAAAATTTGCATCACCCACAACGACATTATCTCGCGATTCCCCGATCACGACCAGAAAGCGGCCGCCATCTTTTTTCACGCGACGAATCTCCGCCGCGTCACCGCACTAAAGCACTTCAATAAATTCTCCCACCTGGTCAAACAGGCAGTAAGGGCTGGTATCCAAATACCAACGCAATCCTGGCTGCCCGAAACCAACCACACACCCCTCATCTCGACAAAACCTTGCCTTGCCGACATCTTCAATCTCCCTAAACCAACAATCCGACTCCCCCAAACCCCCGATAACAAACCCATCCAGACCCCCAAACCCTCAAACCACAGTGTCCTCAATCTGTCCTCCAAAAGTCTAAATGATGATGAAATATCAATCCTTGATAAAGGCCTCACCTTTTCACCTACCCCAACATTGGACCCATTCAAACTTGCCCGTGACACACTTAAATTCTGTCAAACAGTCCAGTGGAAGCACCACTTTGCAAAACATCCTCCAGCCAAACCAGAACCCCTAAACGCTGCAGCCCCATGCCTAGTTAAATTTAAAGAACCATCCAAATTGCCACCTCCCAAACTGCCACCCAACCATCCCCTTCAGAATTTCACTAGTATTCTTGTAACCCACGTGACCTCGCCAACCTTCCTTAACTCTCTCCCCAAACAACCCAACCTAACCCGTGCCCAGCACCTAGCCATCCGCAACTTGAAAAACAACAGTGATATTGTCATCCTCCCAGCTGACAAGGGTTCCACCACTGTCGTCATGGATGCCGACAGTTACACGACAGAGGCACTCCGCCAGCTGCAGGATGACAAAATTTACAAACTTGTCCCCACCGACCCCAACCCCTCCATTACCCACGAAATAGAAAAGTTTGTTAAGACTCATGGCCCTCTTCAAAAATTATCCTCTGCCTCGATCGAGCTCCTCACCCCAAAAAGCCCCAGAACACCCACGTTTTACCTTCTCCCAAAAATACACAAACCTGGGGTCCCTGGCCGCCCAATTGTCGCTGGTTACAGTTCCCCTACTGAAAGGATTTCTGCTTTGGTGGATGACTCCCTCCAGCCAATAGTGGAAAATCTCCCCTCATTCATCCGAGACACCAACCATTTTCTCCGTCGCCTCCGTGAACTACCCACACCACTCCCGCAGGACACACTACTGGTTACCGTAGATGTTGTCTCCCTTTACACCAACATCCCACACACCAGTGGCCTGTCAGCACTCGAACACTTCCTGTCTCGCAGGCCTCCAAATTCCCTCCCAAACACCCACTTTTTGATATCACTGACCCAGTTTGTCCTCACCAGAAACTACTTCTCCTTCCAAGACAAAATTTACCACCAAATCAGCGGCACTGCCATGGGCACCCGGATGGCCCCTTCCTATGCCAACCTGTTTATGGGTCAACTGGAACAACAACATCTAAATTCCTCTCCACTGAAACCCTTAACCTGGTTCCGGTTCATAGATGACATCTTCATGCTATGGACGCATGGACAAGATGCCCTCTCAGACTTCCTCAACGACCTCAACACTAACTTCCCCGTCAAGTTCACTTGGAACTGTTCCCCGACCAACATTACCTTCCTCGATGTGGACATCCAACTAAATTCAGGCCTCATCAACACCTCTGTCCACATAAAACCAACTAACACCCTCCAGTACCTCCACTTTTCCAGTTGCCACCCTGAACATACCAAACGATCCCTCCCCTACAGTCTTGCCCTTAGGGGAGCCCGCATATGCTCTACTTTGGACAGCCTGGCGACCTACACTGACCGAATATTTAATGCATTCAGGAACAGAAATTACCCCACAGACCTCCTCCAAAAGCAAATTACCCGTGCCCTCTCCACCTCCCAAATAGCCAGTCCCACCCCCAACCATCATACAGAACGCAGTCTCCCCCTAACCACCACCTACTTCCCCGGACTACGTAAACTGAACTCTTTCCTCCGCCTTGCCTACACTGGACTACAATCCAACCCGGACATGAAAAACATCCTCCCGACCATACTACCCACCTGTCCAAGGGTTGCCTTTAGGCGCCCTCCCAACCTCCGTAATATCCTGGTCAGACCCTGCAAACCCCACACACCCAACCCTCCACCCACAATTGGTTGCAGACCGTGTGGCAGAAACAGATGCCATGTCTGCCCAATACTCCCACCTACCACAACCTTCCAGAGCCCCACCAACAGCACTACCTACAAAATTAAGGAAAACATAACCTGTCTGTCCTCCCACACTATCTACAAAATAAACTGCACACTCTGCCCAGCCTTTTACATCGGTCAGACAAAGAGACCCCTCCCCGAACGGATTGCCAACCACCGCAGCACAGTAAAACTCCTCAAAACCCAATTCCCCATAGCCGCCCATGCCCATAGCCACAACACCAACATCTTCAACCAGTGCTTCACACTGACCCCCCTCAAAACCCTACCTCCCGACTCATCAGAAGCTGAACTCCATCTGTGGGAACTTTCATTCCAGCATGTCCTACAGTCTAGACAAAGCCCTGGACTCAATATCCTATAACTTTATCTCCAACCTTTCCCCCCCCCCCCTCCAAAGCACGAGTTCATTGAATTGTACATACAATAAAACCTTCTGTGTGTGTGTGTATGTGTATACCTTGCCTTTTGTTTGAATGGTGTATGTATGTATGTATGTATGTATGTATGTATGCATGTATGTATGTTTGTATGTATGTATGAGAGTGTGTATCAATATTTAAATATTGACACCTCTAAGGGTGGATGTGTCTGAATGAATGTGTGTCAAGATGGGGGTGTCAGTATGCATCTCCCCAACCCCCATCCAGTCCTTGCCTCTTCCCAGACCCTTATTGAGAGAGAAAGTTGATGACCTGGTGGGGTCAATTGTTTACGACCCAAGTTAGCAGAGCAGCAAATTTTGGCCTGCTCAGTCGTCGGCTAGCCGATCACTGGAAATGTCTTCCTAACCTTCTGATGAAGGGGGCGGTGCCTCCGAAAATTCAAGTTCTCCAAAACTCACAAGGTGTCTACCATCTATGAACCTCAGGTAAGTCATCTTCTTTCTATCTCTCTGTCCTTTCCCCATTAATTGTTTTAAACATGACAATGTCATTTCCTATCTCATATATATATATATATATATATATATTATATATATATATATATATATATATATATATATATATATATACTCTGGCTTTTCCTGATTTAGTGAGGAGATTCTAAACTTTATGTTTTGTTTTGTTTCATTTTAAAATCCACACCCTTCCCTTTCCTTCTTGACATGCTTTGCGGCCTTGTACCCTCATTATGAAATGACCTGACATTATGCTAGGAATAGCAGAAGCTGCTTTTGCATGAACTAGAGCAGCTGTGTCAAACTCAATTTAATATACAAGCCATTTCATGCAACTGGTAATATTCACACAAGTCACATCACATTTATTAATTTTCTTAAAATTATATATTATAGTAAGTATTCAGGAATATGGACCGTATAATTAAAAAACATTATGTAATTAAATGAATTGATAATATTGATATGTAACTTTTATAAAGCAATTTTTTACCAGAAACTTGCCAGCTCTTTCCTTCTACTAGTTTTACAATATCTTTGAGAGGGGAAGAATAATTAAATTCTGAGGTTTTTCAGTCAGTTGATGGCAGGAAAGCTTAATGAATTATAATTCTGATGGAGAGTGTCAATGTTTAAATAATTACAAGAAGCTAGAAATTTTGGAAGACTGTAAGTGTTAGAACATATGCATTTATGTATTTAAAAGTACAGTCAATTAGGAAATTTATTCGTGATGAGCAGTCTTGGAGATGATGTTATTGACTAATGTTTTGATGCTGTTGGATTTATATCAATTGTCCAGGAAAGTTGAATGGGAGAGATTAATTCCATACATAATTGGTTGACAGTCAATAATAATCTGTAGTAATTAAATCATCATATCATCTTAGGATTGGCGTCAGGTAATTGGGGACTTTGACTGGTGCATGCAGGCGAAACCACACTGGTCTACTGGTGAAATGACAGTATTCATGGAAGCATACTTGCCAGGATTAGAGTGAATTACTTGGTACTTTTTTGTGAAAATTTAAGAGCAAAGTTTGTTTTGTAAAAATTATAGAATAATGGAGAAAAGATGTGTGAAAGTGTTGTGTGTCAAGGTAAAGAGAAAATTTGTTTGGAACTGAATTTAAATTTTAACATACACATTTATTGAGAAATCCAATTTAATTTTTTATGGATTGTAAAATAATGCATGATCTTCCGTCTGTCAAGTTTCATGCTATTAGATATTATATTTTAATTTTGTATGTGGCCTAAAGAGATCTTAGCTAGCTGGGGAAAAATAAAAATATAAGTAGTAAATAAAAATATCTAGCTACATTTAAATCATCAATAAACAAAGGAAGTATCACCCACAATTTTCCGTATCAATATATTAGCCTGCAAACTTTCATTTACAGACAATCTCAATTAAAGATCTGACTACCACACTGGAGAATTCACATATTGCCTTCAACATAATTGTTTCTTTACCCTATAGTAATAACAGCAGTATTACATAAAATGTGAAAATCTAATCCTGCAAGTACTAGTCAGAAACAAAGATAAAAAGTGTATAACCCAAATATGATTCAGTCATGTCATTGAAATACAAAAACTTTCCAGTCTTCCACACATCCTTCAAATACTGGAATATGAACAATTATCGTACACTCACAAAATAACTAATATAACAAATATCAGACAATTTGAGAATATAATTATAATATTATATATTTAGGTGTAAACTTACAAGGAAATCTGGATTTGGTCCCTTTGAATAATCATATCCAAACATGCCAATAGTCATAAGACCTATAAATTCCAAATGTTGGCAGGTGTTAAGAATATGTTTAACAAGATCTGTTACAGTATCAGGATCACATCCACTTTTCTCTAAAATAAATATTTTCCAATGATTCAATTAACTCATAACAATCATTTTAAATTATTCTGTTCAGAATAAATATGGCCAATAAATACACAAGCAAAATATACCTTCCTCAAAACTTGTGTTTACTTGTACCATAATTTTTAATTTTTTGGAAATTTCTAATTTTTTCCAAGCATCATTAATTGCTGTAGCTAGTTTTGCTGAGTCAACAGTTTCTATTATATATAAACCAGGAACTGCAACAACTTTGGATACTTTGTTACGTTGTAAATGTCCAATAAAGTGCCAACAAATATCAGGACACTTCTGAATTATCTGTAAAACACGATGTGTCAAATATAACACAATACAGAAACTCTAAGAAACAAAGACAGATTAAAGTCACAATTTATTAGGATTGATTCATTAGATTTAGATAGAAGAGGATTAAGATTGCTTAGCCTATTAGCACAATGTCTAGTATGTGGTGTTATTCTTCTCCAGAAAAATAATTGCTTCTAATGTTATCTGATATAAAGTGTGTGTAAATGAAAGCAAGGAAGGATGATGTAACATTGTTAAATTAATTGATATGGACAGGATAGAGAGAAAATAGATGGCTTGCCTAATATTTGAAATTTGAAAATTTTGGAGGATGTAACCTTTTTCTAAAGGAGATAGTGTACTTCGTCTCACTGTCTGCACTGTGTGAAAGCTAAATTAAACAACCAAAACAGTCATGGCCTCCTTTCATTTCCACTAGTTAATTGATTTTATAAATTTGAGATCAAATAGAGAATACTGTTCAAATAGGAAGAGAAGAAAGCTGTTTCTGTGCTAAAGAAGAGTTTAATAATACCAGTGATGTCATTTGTCCCAATTTTGTGATTAACCTGATTACTTTATCTTACCTCACTATCATTTCCTTTCTCAATTAGTTCTTGTACATAGTTTTCACCAAAATGTCTTTGACCATAATCATAGGCAGTTAATATTAATTCTTTTGGTTTAGTTTTACTCACAGCAACAAGTCTTGGCTGTAATTTACTTGGAATCTGCAAACAATTTTAAAAATTAAGGTGCATAACATAATTTTGATTCAATATTTCCTCTTATTTAGCAAATTGTTAACCATGGACAAACTGATATGAACAATAAACACATTTATTTGAACAATTGAATATAGAACCAATATAGTACTAGAAAATTGTTTAAATATTTTAATTATTAATATGTTCATCTGAAACTTCTATAATTCCACCACTCTATTGTTGAAATAAAACCATTATCGCAAAATTACAAAACATTTAGCAGGTAAAATTAAAATACTACAATTACTTGGAAAAGAAACTTTAAAATAAAATGTGAAATTATGAGGGTATCAAATTAATAGTAATGTTGGTTTCCATTAAGTTACATAATTTTTGAGCCTGTAAGAGGCGGCTAGTTCCAAGTCCTTTACCCAACCAGAGTTTGACATGCATAGGCTAAAAAGAACGGATACACTTGGTAAACTGTGGCCAATGCTTAAGAAATTTTAATGAAATTGTTCGCAATACATATATTAATATTCAATGATCTATTTCTATTGATACAGTTCCGGGTAATTACTTACAGACTGCTTTTGGGTAGCAATCTGAATTTTTTCACCAATTATTTTCAAATTTTTGGCTATGTCCATTTTCAGCATTAGTAAATTACTAGACGTTAACGCTCATAATCTGGTACAGTTAATAAGTCTAAGCTTGTTATTAATATAAAAGGACTCCAGTTTTACAGGTTGTGTACGCCAGTATAAGTTCATTCTCTATAATAATATCTGTCTCATTTTCTTTGCAGTTCAGAAGAGTCGCTTAAAATCAAATAGTAAGATCATATGAATATGGCAATCAAGCGTACCTTCCTTTCATAACACTGATTACGAATATCGCTTGAAGAGTCTAAAATTAATAATAGGCAGAAACTTTGATTATTTCATTTATGATTAACTATATTTTGTAAGTGACTTTCAATTCGTCCTGTATTTTATGGATAATTATTTAAGGTTTCTGTGTTCTCTTATAAGAAAAAGTGATTCAGGACTTCTTATGCGTGTATTTTGAGACATAACTTTATTTTTAAAGTACTACTACGTGAGGTTCTTTTCTTGTTCTTTATTGTTGGTAGCAATTCAAGGACATTATCGGACATCACTTTGTTGGACAGTATGCAGTATTTCAGATAATCTTTGCTTTTAGATAAATCTTTGCGGGAAAGATAAATAAGTATATTCGTATGCATTATTAATTTTAATCTTTGTAATAACTTGATTGAATTACGTGATAGTATAAACGAATTATTTGACAGATTTTTACCTTCTCTAAATACTCAATAATTAAAAGTATAATTACTATTCTAGATAGAGGTAAGTTTTTATAAGTGGATGTGTTGAGAAGTATGTACCATTTATGAGAAAACAATTCATGAAATTGTAAATTGTAAAGTATGTTAATAGGTTCAGAAAGATATGATAGCGGCCGTGTCAAATTTCGTTCCTTTCTTGTTCATTTAATGTAATTCTATTAACCCAATCCCTGAAGATATTAATTTAAATGCCATCTCACTTATAACACCGTATGGTTTATATATTTCAATTATGTCCAAATAATGTTCGTTTAATACAAATCACTGTCTGAACCTACTCATAATTAATAAGACAACCTAAAATCATTTAATTTATGCTCTCATTGAAAAGCTTGCATTTGCAATTAAAGATTGTTATGTAATTATATTTATAAATAATAATAAACTAATTCTTTACAGAAAAGACATAGTTAAATCAGTAAATACGTTTTTCACTGCCTATATATTAGAACTATGGATTGTTCATATTTGCCAAATGTTGAGATATTGTGAAATATGTTTTTGTTATGTCGTTTATTTGATTGTAGTTACAATTGAAGTTTAATAATTTCATTCTTAATTGCAATATGTAGAAAGATTATAAAAGAATCCTTCATCAATGTTTCATTTGTCGTAAATTGTGCTATTGAGTTACATTATTTGTTGACATTTGAAACATATTTTTCAAAGCAGTATATCTTAAATGAGTATATCATGTTCATGATGATGGGATTTGTTATTATTCTACTTAAAGTATGTTCAAACTGTTCTTTCATGGTAATTTAGTATTAAACCTCAAGTTTTGATTAATATAGGACAATTTTCCATTAACGGTCTTCTTGAGTCCTTTTTAAACAACTTCTGTCGCAACATTATCAGTACATTCAGATAGTATTAAGATTGATTTGTTTATACTTTCAATTTTTTTTATCATAAATTATCTAAGTAAACTGTTTAATATCGTTAAATGTAATAGTTCAGATTTTGTAAATATATGTTAACAGGAATTAAATACTTTTTAGCTGTTTTGCTAATTTAAGATACAAACCTCAATTGTCCAATAAAATTATATGTGAGGTATGTTATGAAACAACTTGCTGGATTTAGAAGCAAGTCATCAAAAATCATCCTTTGTCATTCATTTTTTATGACAAATTAGTTTTGAGTATTTTATAAGTTTGTTGACTTTTTCTTTTTGCACAAAATAATATTGTACTTTTATTTTCAGTTAATATCAAGTACGTCATTGTATATGCTTCAATTTCTTGTTTCTCAGGTAATGTAGAAATCTGTTTTTATTCTTTAAAATTTTGCAATTTATGCATGAGTTATCATACATTAAATAAAGAAGTTTCACTAGGAATTTGTATATCAAAGTGTATGTGACTAATAAATTTCTCAAATAATTTTAATACTAGATAAAATGTTAATGCTACAATTGAATGCTTAATTATACATAATAATGAATATTAAGCTTTTCTGTTGGATATACTGTGGAGTAGGCACGTCAAATTCAGAGTTCGCCAAATGCCGCACTCTGTTTAACAAAAGCTGTAATTGAAATCATTTAATAAAATTATTCGAGAATATTTTACTTACTACAATATAGAAATATGTAATGCTTTAGTTGTATTCAAGAATATAAAGTGATGAAGTACCAAAAGAAAAGAACTTAAACAGGAACAGGAACTAATACATTTAACTTTTCAATACAATTATAATGCATTTGCCATAAATTTTTTAAAACATTCAGAAAGAAATGGAAAGAAAGCTGATATCTCCACTTCTTAATACTGTACTTTGGGTAAAGTATCTGATTACATTTCTATTTGTTTCATTTAGACATTTTTTTCAGCCTTGATAACATCAAAATGATAAATGGAAAAAACAAAAACTGTTCTGAAATTCTTTCAACACCAATTCTAGCTGACTCCTATATTTGGAAAAGCTATGTGCAGACTTGCATCCCTTAACGTATAGGAAATTGAAATAATTTATCATATAACAGTTGAGACTTCCATGAACTAAACTTGGTAATGTAGTGCTTGTTGTCATCATGCAACCGAATGATGAGCATGTTTCTGCTTGGTAATTTTAAATTCAGGTGTCAATTGTGCTATAAATTGCAGAAAATGTCATTATTACAAAAATAAGTAGCCAAAATACAGATATTAAATTAGTAGTTAAAAACATTTATGTTAGCTTTGCAGCTTTCTGTAGGTGATTAGAAACACTAAAATGGCTCAAACTGATTGATGAACTAAAAAAGCAGAAACCTTGTGATGACACTAAATTAATGTCTACATTTTGACTACATCTTTTTGTAATTTGTATATTTACGTTTAAATTTGAGGTTTTTAAATTCTCATTATTAATAGTGCAGTTTTTAAAAACACCCATCAATAGTAATTTATCTGCAGTTACTATGTAGATATAAATGAACTCATATTACTCAAAATGTAGCCAAAATACAGACAAGTAATTAGTGTTAAAATGAATACAACTATAACACATCTCTAATATCAAACTTCCAAATGACAAACATTCTGTAGTCTCCAAACAACATAAATTCAAAAGATAAATTTGTTGGCAAAAGGTTCAGATTTTAGGTGTTGACAGAATTATATCCAAAAAGCTACACATTAAATCCAAATATCTGCAAGTAACATTGTAATGTATTAAGTACACAGAGACTTAGCGGGTATCGTTGCATTGAATTAGAATAGAGTTCACATTTGCCAGGCCTATTGACATTAGAAATCTAAATCGTTTCTCAATTCACCCTACAGAATACCCTGATGTTAAAGTCTCATGTAAATTTATTGTTTTAGTAACATTTTCTTGATAATTTGTACATACCATCTGGCTGAAATATTTGATTTAATTTAAAAGCAGAATTTTAAAGTTAGATTTGTCTTTTCTTTTCTATAATAAACATTACATCATAATTAAATTAATAAATTAAATTCACCCACGCCACCACAAGAAATAATTATTACAATACAGACAATTGGTATGATCCCTTATTGTTTGACAAACTTTTCTGCTTTCATTCTATTTGTGTTTAAAATTTTCATTGAAGTTCTTCACTTTCTGTGTGTCATTCTTGTAGCTCTTGTGTATTTCATCACTTGGTGAAAGCTATTAGAGATGTTATGTGATGTTTATTTTATTAGAGTTTGGCAACATCTTCTTGTAATTTGCTTGTTTTTAGGACAGTTTTCAATTCACATAGCATTCACTACAATATGGCATTTTTGATACTGAAATTAGTAAAAATAATGGGAAAAACCACGAGGATGGGATTTGGTCATTTTTTAACTTACTGTTCTGCATGGACCTCAGTTGCACTTGTGATGGCCACCAGTTGACATATGGTTGTAGAGCATTGAACATCTGATTAGTCACTTATTGCTACTATTTTAGGATGTAACATTTGTTAGGTTTGAGCATTGATGTAATGTGCAGTATAACTTAATATAATAGTCATATTGATTTAATATTCGTTATGTGCCTATAAACATTTATAATTGAATTCCCACAAATTATATAAGTATTCTTTCGTGATAATTGCAAGTCATAAAAAGGGCTATTTGACAAATGTCCTTGAAAATAATCAGACATTTCTTACCACAAATTCATAAATTTTTGACTGAACAATATTTATTAAGTTGATTGTTTTATTTATATTATGGACATTGTAAAAATAATATAGTTGTACGGGGATGCTGAATATGATAAAATGAAATTATTTTTACCAAGAGAGAATCAATCCGGTTTTCTTCCGAACTGCCCTGTCCGGGGGAAACCCGCACTAGGTACACTATTGTTATTTCGAAGAAAACGCGGGTGCCTACAGCTCATATGCTTCCAGTTGGTAATTAAAATGTGCTGCTATGAGATATTAATGTAGAACCTTTATATTATTAAACATTAGATACCCAATTTTTCAGTCTTCATTTACTAATATAGTTTCATACAATTAAATGTTAGTCATATTTTTTCAGGAGCATTTGGTTCAATAAGCTATATTCATTTGGATATTTTTTATATTACAGATAAATATTACTTATTGAACCGAAAGCTCCTGTATTAAATTCTGTCAATAAATGAAAATTAAAAAATTGTGTATCCAATCTTTAATATCAACTTACATAAATAAACAGTCGTTATAACATCTTTATTCAGTTGAACCATTATTGAAAATGTAATGTGAGAAATGTATTACGTAATTAGTTTGGTTCTGACGTCGGAAGTGTCATGGCAAATGGAAAATATATAAACTTCCATTAATAAACAGACTAAATAAAAGAAAGTATTTTCTGCCCGTTGACTCTATCTTTCAAGGAAATAAATGCAGGAAGCGTGTATAAAAGATAGTCCCAACGCATGTAAAGAGTAATCTTTACAATCAACAACGTCAAATTGTGGGAGTAGTTCTTCATGCCCGAGATCTTCATTAGCATTCCTATCATTTTTTGGCCTAATATTGTCCCATGAGGGTAATCAAAACTTCTCCATCGTAATATTAAATTTACAGTGACGTGCGCAGTGGCAGTGACACGTTGGTCCCCCTCCGTTTTTTTTACCGTCGCCGGACAATGTGTAAGGGGCCGTGAACTGCTTCTGTTTAAAGAATGTCGCGGGCCGTTTTCTCTGAGGACGGGAATATCCGGGAAAAAATCGGATATATGTGGAAGGAGCCTAAAAGAATGTCGCCGTCCGTTTTTCCCCCGACGGGAGTATGAGGAAAAAAAACTGATGTGAAAAGAGCCTTAAAGTAAGCATAACACAGGCCATCGCTCAAGTTCAGCCGGATGCACGCGGCAGTCATTGAAAATTGTACCACTCGGATCCGCGCTACCGTGTGAAGAACGATGTTATATTCCGTACATAATGGCAGACATGGGCCTTTCAAATAAAAAAACCTGCTTTAGCCGAACAGGTTAGGTTTAATTGTGAGTATCTGAGGGGCATACGACGTGGGTGTGTGAGGATTGACAAACAGTGAACTGATTTTTGTAGGATTAATGAGGATGTGGTCTGCGGGCATGATGGTAGAGTGGGTTTGGATGAGCCTGAATGATCAGGGGAAAGGATGAGGTCTATTGGGAGTTTTCTTTTGAGGCGACGGGAGCGTGGAGGTGAAGGAGGATTGTTATTAAATTGCTGAATCGTGGGGTTTGGGTGATTGAGTGCGCTTTTGATTAGGTTTGTTATGGATTTCGAGATTACTGAGTTTACGTTGGGAATTTTGATGTTATGGTGGATGAGAGAATTTCTTAGGTACCAGGGAAAGTTTGTAATGGTGCTTAGTATTATGTTTGGTTTGATTTGAATTTTGGTTGAATGGATTTTGACTGTTGTTCCTCATATACAGGAGGCATAGGACCAGGTGGATTGTATTATGGAGAGGTATATGAGGCGTTTTGTGCTGGTGGCGACAGGGGATTTTCTGTTCGTCCTGATTTAACAACCCTTTAGTTTGGGAACCACTGGTCTAGTTGTTTATCAATTTATTACCTTCAATTGTTTTTAGATCACCGCTTATGCTGCTCCTGGGTTAGTTGGATTTTGTACGGCTGTAAGCCCAAGAATCCCAACGCAAAATTCACAAAGTTGAAGACTGCGAAAGACCGCGTTCTTGTGCATGGCGAGGCATTATCTGCCTCGGGTTCTCCTGCACACTTTCATGAACCAGGCGAGGTTCTCGGCCGATCTGGCATTCCAAAGGGGTGACCACACACGAGTAGATATCTGGCAGATTTAACAAAGGTCGTTTACACGTTACGATCGAGATCTGTTCAGATTCTCGTATGCACAATACATTTGTCCTCTCCCAGGGGATTTGTTTACTATCTGCGCTTCAATCCGGCGATTGGCTGGCGTATCAGACCTATCGATAATACCTGCTCGTGTTTTTTTTAATCGAGGGTAGGGGAAAATCTTCCAAAGACGCCGTGAAACCCGAGTTACACGGTGTGTGGGATTTTTACCCACTAAAAACCACCTCCCTTTACAAAGTACCTCCTCGCGGAACTTTACTTCACGAGGGGTTGGATTGCTCGTGTGTGGTCTCCTATTAACGTATGGGTGTTGGCCGATTGTTAACCGAACCGATAGTCTCGAATTTGGCCACCAAACGTTGGAGAGTCGACTTTGAAGAGGGCCGCCGCGGTCTGCCGTAAAATGGCGCTCAACGTTTGCAACTAACGAACACTCATTTTTGTAATACAATTTTATTATCTGGACTTAAGCTTCAATCGTGTAACTTGCCAAGGTGATTTGACAACAGTTTAGACCAAAACAACATGGCCGCCATATGCTACCAGCACCCTGTATCGTGGTTCCGGACGCCCTTTATGTAGCACAATTTTTCCGCGACTCCCCAATTCAAAGCACGAGTTATTGAAAGCATTCTAATTGTAATACGGTTAGGTTATAGGGAGCGATCAATTAAACTAACATTTTAAATTCAGAACAATTTTATATGGAGACTTGGCTCTAAATGAGTCTTGAATCCATACAAATTTGTGCATACTATTTGCGTGAAAGATGTTTTCGAACCATTTAATAAGTTGTATTAGTTGACCCTCGAAAACATGTTTCATATTGCAACACAAATTAAGTTCATCGGAGATTACAGACTGCTGAAACAGTAGAAATTTATCATTGTTATGTCTTTGTTAATTTTTCGTTTCAATGCTGGTTAAACTCATTAGCTCAACAAGAAATCGAAATCCGAGTCGTATCTGCGCAATTCAGGCGGCTTCTCAAAAGACACAATCATAATGAAAGCTTACCACTAAACTTGTTACACTTCAGCATCTGAAAACAAAATTAAAATTTCAATAAAAATTACTAGTAAGTTATAGGTGACTCCGTAGACTTAATTGTTGTGGTGATTTCACATTTTGTTATTTCTTGCCCCACGCACAGTTAATATATAATAAATAATTATATAATGTCTCATAAACTGAATAATAGTAGCTCTATACTATACATAATCGATACAGTAACTTATATATTTTTGTAACATATCTGATTGGGAACAAGTCTAACCGCTCGCCGCTTGCCGCTTTTATCGTGCCCGAGGCCTTTAACAGAACCGCGACCGCCTCGGGGCCTCGCACCGCACAGTTTGGAAATCACTGAACTAGACAGAGAAGTCATCCAGAATGAATTGAAGACCTACCGTGAAGCAATTTTTGGGGAAACGAAATTATGTAACGTTCAGACAAAAATTTCTCCAGTTGGATAAAAATTTGTTCCGAAAAAGGAATTCATTGCGCGAAGTGTGAAAGATGTCGGCGGTTAATGCGCGGAACTTTGCAAACAATCAAAATAAGCTTCGCTTCAGAGAGTGTAAACATTCCATAAGTACTTAATTTTTCAGTCACTTTACGAAGTGTAGGAAGGAGGTATAAATAACTGAAATCGGTTTAGAATTGCGGTAGGTTACGTGAGCAGTGATACTTTTGATGCTGGTTAGGAAGTTAAGAATGGGCTTATAAAATTCCCAAAATAACCGAGATTATATTAAATTCGTAGTCCTGGAAGGTCGCAGAATTCACTTCAACGCCTAAGTTGAAGGTAAGCTCCATCAATATGTCGTGGGTGAGAAAGTATGAATGGCTCTTATTAATGTAAAGTCTGTATATTTCAGCGAAGCTGAAATGAACAGCGGTGAGTCATGTGTTCATCCCCCGGCAGTATGCGATGGAGTGATTAATTATATAATATAAATATATATATTATATAATATAAATGACTAAAATTAGAGTCGAATTGATTAATTTCCTTGATATTAAAATTGTGATAAATGCAGAGTACCGTACTTCTTGTTGATTGATGCCGTTGCGTTATGTCCGAGTCTGATTGTTGCGAACGGGAACTAGTATGTTGTCAAGAGTCAGTATGAAGCGTCAAGTAGAGAAAAATTTATAATAACGGCACGGACACAAAAGATACAAAAGATATCGGGACAATATGCGGAATCGGGTATTTGTAGTGGGTGATTATTTTTGTTGTACATTTTAATTTATCATTAGTTAGGAATTATTGATCTTATTATTTAGAAGTATGCATTCTTCTGTGTGATAATCCATGATAAAGTTGTTAAATACACTTCAAGACATATCAAATGGAAAAGGATTAGCATATTATTGATTAATTGAAACATCCCTACGGGGTATTGGCACGTATCTTTAGAATTTCCTTAGTGAATTAATTTGCTACTTGTTTTCAGCGACTTTGATGTATTCACCATATCATGTGTTTCATCACTTCCTGCGTCCTTTGCATGAACAGATCATGGCTTGCTGACTTCGTAGTTCGTCAGCAAGTTAGCGACTGAATTGCCCATTCTGTTTTTTTTTCCTAGATAATGTGTGAACGTTACAGCCGCGCGCCAAACATAATAAAGCCAAAACCATCTGTGAAAATAGTAAATTATGCAAATATTGAAAAACAAGGTAGTCAGAATACCTGGTTGATACGAGTGGCTAAGAAAAAGTCTTTCGCTTAAGATCGTCAGTCGCGTTTCAGCAGTCTGATCTTTTAATCACATTCAAAATATAAACCTACAGAATTCATCTTATATCTCCGTATATATAAGAAGCAGAAATCAAATTTATTTTTAATATCATTATTGTAATTTTTTGCCATACCGTGTTGCGTATGTGCTTTGCACGAAGCTATTATGAGATGATAACGCTTCTCCAGAATCCTTATTGCCTCAACAGACCCAATTTCTCCGAAAATTGAATTCGAACTTACGACTTTATTAATCGCAGTCGTCTGGGCAACTCGTACCAGACACTCCAAAGCTTACATGTAAATAAAATGTGTCAATTTGTAATTGGTATCACTAAATGGAGTTGAGACAGATTAAACTGTGGAGAGTATTTATACCTGCATGTTTTGTTATATACATTAAGTTTATGTAAGTGTGTTAACCAGTCATGCCGGTTTTTGCCGTCTGTTTGTGTTTGCATGACATGCTTGGGAAAATATTTGAAAGTCAGTTGCAAGCTCTCAAGCTTCGCTAAAATTTTGACCTAAAAAATTATGGTCTATAATTCTTTCGAACCATGAATCTCAGTTTTCTCCTTAAACACACACAGGAACCTTGTTGCATTATATTTATTTCTTTCGAATAAATATAAACTTTTCGTATTTCTCATATTCAATATGTCACCTAAAGACATAAATAGGAAAGCCATCACGACACACGAAATCGTTACTCTCCACGCGCTATCTAGGTGAAGAGGTGGTGCTTCGCAGTGCACGGTTTTCACCACAAGATTTGTAAATCAAAAAGCTTTCATCAACCTGATGTGAATTGTGTTTGTGAATTATGTGAAATGGTGTGTGACAGATATCACTCATATTGCTGTTCCAGAAGACTTATCTCAATGATAAAATTTTGTAACGAGTGACTCAATTACTTTACACACTGTGAAATTCCTTTATATTATTTATAATTTTACATTGAGTCGACGCGATCTTTTGTCGGAGTATATGAACGTCTCCAACGAAATCTGATATTGGAACTAATTGTTGCATCTATCTCAATATCAGATTTGTTGTTGTGGTATTCAGTCCTAAGACTGGTGTGATGGAACCCTCCATGATAACCTATATTGCGCAAGCCTTTTTATTTCTACATAACTACCACATCCTCCAAAATATGCTTAGTGCATACTCTCCTTGCCCTCCCTCTTCTGTTCTTAGCCCACCCACTTCTCTCTAATGTTAATATTACAAGACCCTCATGTCTCAAAACTTGACCTATTAATCTATCCCTTCTCTTGATCAAAGTCATCCAAATTGGCTCTATTCCCCTATTCTGTTTGGAACTTCTTGGTTAGTTACCGTATCCCACCCATCTGATTTTCAGCATTCTCCTCACTTTTAAGTAAGAACAAAAAGAAACCCAATTACAGACTCAAAAGTTTAATCATAAATATTTCAGGCGCTTTCGACTTTTAAAAGTCCTATTCATCTTTCTAAGAAACAAAAACAAGATTACATCAGTGGTTTATAATAATAAGTAGAGTGAGAATTTACCTCATAAATATTTGATAAAAACTCATTTCACCCAACATGCGTCAATGGTTATTTTGCTCCACAATACATAGGTAAACATTTCGTTTACATTTAATACCAATAACACACTGTTAAGGCTTCAAATTTAGGAACGCAAAGCGTTTACGAACTACTTTTAGTAAAGTTTATATTATTTTATTGTCTTATAGGTTGTTTTACTATTTATTGAAATCTGAATTGTTTTCTACATGCTGCATGTCATCTACATAAATCATCGTATTCGTAATTAAGGCTACGCTGTTTTTGAATAAGTTTCGTAACATACGAGTTCCTTTTAACCTTAAGGCCCTGTGTGAAAATCATCGTACATGTTGCGTGTTCTTGGCGTTACTAAATGGTATAAAATTGTGCAAGAGAATTTGCCACAAACACATTTAAGTTCACTCACGCAAAGGTTGTCATGGAGACAAACTACACGCATTCACCGACATCAAATGTCCTAATCAGTATGATTTCGTCATTTTCTCCTCGCATTACTATTTTTTCAGACAGTGGATCTCTGTTTAAAACTGGTATGTTTTGAAGGAAAACTGTGCCTACATTATAATTTCTTGATATATGGTTCTATTCTATTTTCGGGCTTAAAAACTACTACAAAAGTAATACTAGCCAGTAGAATTTTTGATGTATGTATCCAATCAGATATGATGTGACAAATACTGCTAATATTCAAAGACTTCGGAAGTAAAAAGTTTTTTAAGAGTTTTCTTGGAAATTTATTTGTGAGAAACTGTCCTGTCACTCCAAGTACAAGAGTAACCTTGGCTTACTTGGTAGCTTGTTCTTGTGTGGTTGAATTTTTGTAATGCATTCGAGGGTAGCCCTAGAACTACCAAACTTGACGTGTATGTGAAGGCTTGTTGTTTGCGGAACAAAAGTGATCTTAAGTACCAATCTCATAAAGCTTAAGTTTGAATTGTTTAGTGTTTATTTGACAGGTATCAATAGAAAATCTCGCAGTAAATTTTTAATCGTGGAAAACATTGGTTATCGTTATATGAAACAATAATTTCATTCTATGGTCACAGCCTAACCAAGGTCAAAGTCGAGCTAGATCTACTCTGGGGAATTGACTCCTTCGTTTACTAAAATAGAATATTGGATGACAGAGTTTTAAACTATTCATACGAATCCGTGCAAACTGCCAAGACGAGCATCACAGTGGTCGAACAAATAGGTGATCACGCAATAAATTGTAAAGAAAATCCACAAAATGTTATTGGTTGACCGACGGACGGCTAAAAGTGCGCGAGGTAGCACACAAGAAGCGCTGTACAACGCTATTTGGTTGAAAAATTGGCTATGACAAAGCTGTGGGCGAGATGTGTACCGCGTTTGCTTGAAATGGAACAAAAACAGCTTCGTGAGGATGCTTCAGTGGAATGTTTGGCAATGTATCACAGTGATAAAGCCGTTTTTATCGTCTTTTCATAACAATGGACTGGAAGACGCAGACAAGTTCATATGCTGCAAGATCACGGTGTCATTATTTTGAGTGGCGCTTGAAATAATTTCCTTTGATTGTCTTCAAGAAGGAACAACAATCACAGGCGAGTATTTTGCGAAGTAATTGCAGCGTTTAAGAGATGAAATCGAGATAAAACACCCGCTTTTGGCGGAAAGGAAAGTGTTATTTGACACATCCATTATCGTAGTAGCAAAACTAAACCAGTTAAAAGTTCTAATTACTTCCTCATGATCCCTGTTCATTAGGTTTAGGTTCAATGGATTATTTTCTATTCTCAAATTTGGAAAAGTGGCTCAGTTTTTGAAGATTTGATATAAATGAAGAAGGAGTGCGGTTGATGTCTATTTTGAGGAGCTAGATGCATCTCATTTCAAACAGGCTTCCGAATCTATTGAACATCGCGGGATAAAGTACATCGACATAATTTTTTCTAATTTTTTGTTTCATTCACTCAGTCGGTTACTACTATCGAACGTTCTGTTCCCTCTGTCTTCTTTACAGCATATATTAAATTTACTTTCTAGTTAATCGTGTTATCTTGCTATGATTAGTTTTAGGCGAATACACAATACGAACTAGGTTCTGTTGTCTCAGTCATTTTGAAATTGCAAGACATTCCGCATATAGGATGAGTATTTAACTACGCGGGGGGGGGGGGGTAGGAGATAAGAGTAATAAAATGCGGCATCCGAATCTTAACTAATTATTAGAAGTCAATAAATAGGGATTCAAATAATTCTTAGGTCTGGCATCATTCTCGCATTAGCGTTTCGCTTTTTTTGGGGGGGGGGGAATACTCAAATTTACCGTAGTTAAATAGATTATGTAATATTTTTCATCTTTACAGTTTAATAATTTCGAGTCACAGTTAATTCTTTCAACATGAAGAAAGTTAAAAAGGAATATGGAAATTTATTGAAAGAATATTAGTACTGATTTGCAGCATGGTATTCGTGATGTGACAACTTGATAACCTAAGGTAACAGATTGTAAACCATAGTTTCTTTTGTGAATTTGGAGTGATCTAACATTTAATTAAGAACTCTTCTTTGATTCTAATTGTTATTTGAAACCGTTATAGCAATATAAAGGGTAATTGAGTGATTGTTTGAAAACGAAGAATTAATATTTCATCGAAATCTTGCCTAGTTAACTATAATTCGTTTTAATTATTCTCTGTCTGTAGTCAACTGTTGTTGATTACTTGTATCGGATGAAGTCTGAAAATATGGACGAAACCTCGTAAATTAATTATGGATTTAGTGTTTTACTGACATCGGCTGAGTTTTTGTTTATTTGTAAATCAGTAGGAGTTTACAGGAAGTTATTGTTAATAATGCCGCAAGTGAAATCCAGGTTTCATATTTAACTGTGAGCAATTAGTGCACTAGTGTTATAATCGCTGGAAGCAGGCCAACCTGATGTGGTTTGTGAAGAGCCGCACAGTTTCCCCTTGGCACGTATAGCGTCCTTCACCTTGGGACCAGATCGCCGACCTTACACAATTACGGGATTGCCGGAGGTGGCTTGACCTAAACGCAAGGGTCGGGAATCAATCGGTTTGGTTAATGCTTTACCGAATTTTATATTCTTATTGATCAGTAAGCAAAGTGTCCAGCGAATTTCAAATTGAAGGTAAGTTTACAAATCTTGCATTACTAATGCAAAATTAGTACCATTTTTCGTACATTTAAGGGTGAAAGGATGAAACCTTACAATTTCTAGGAGGCTATGTTGTGCAAGTTTTTTTTTTGCATGTTGTGGTTGGGGGAAGGGGGGTGGGGTCGTGAAACAAAGGGTGTCTGGAATTTCATGATCAATAGTTTGCCATCATATAAATATATTATGAACAGGCCTTAATACTCACCTCATTTGGTAGATCATATGGCGCCAATTCTTCAGTTTTCATTTATTGGCCCTGTTCCTAACCCATCATTTTCAGAATTAAACACGTTAGCATGTAATAGTACCAAAATTCGCAAAAACTCGTGCCGTTAAAAAATCTCACGCGTTTTTTGGAACTTGAAAATCCCCATTTTTCCCTGGGAAAATTGTTTTTTCTTCTTCAAAACTATGTGTAAATTTTCATTTTATTATTTATATATAACATGTTATATTACATTATTTTGTAGTATACATACCATATTCCGTGTATATTAGGTATGCTATACAGAAGAAGTGTATTGTTTCCTCATCCAATATAATTGTAATGCTATTTTACAAATTATAAATTGTGTAAATTACCTGAATTAAAACTTATTAAATTTAATGGTTTCTTACAACAAAATCAGCTTTAAGCTAAAATTTGATTTGCAAATTAAAAAAAAATATAATGCATAACGAGGAAGAAAGTAAAAGTGCATTATAATTAGTCTACTGCATTCCTATGTAATCTTGAAAGTCAGTAGTTCTTCGAAAGAACAAATTCTTTCCGTATATATTTTTTTTACAAATTCAAGAAAGGAATCTCCTATACTATTTCTATTTCTAAAATTAATGAAAGATTAATTGGCGTCAAAAAATGAGAAAAGATCTAAGTTGTTTCCAGAACTAATAACATTCCCTCGTAGTTTTATCACTCCAAGCCGAAGATAGGCGTAGTCTAGTCGTGGCAGGAAAAGCTCATTTGATAATTCTTTTTATAAGACAAGGAAACAAGTTTTGTTTTCTATGTTTGTTAAATATAATAAATAATTTAAATAATTATTTATGTGTACCAACGTTTCATGACGTATATTTTCTTTTACTGCCATCAGCAATTTTCTTGCCGATACTATAATATTGAAGTCGTAATGCATCCACGAAAACAGTGCGTCTGTTGCAAAATGTTGTTTTGTAATTACGCGAGTATGATTAATGTGACACTTGTTATCTTCACCCGTAGCACAGTCACATGCCGTATACCATGGCTACCATATAATCTTTCCTTTCGGCCACATTTCCCCAGAACGAAGGTTCTGTACCAAACAGCCGATCCCACGTTGACTCTACGATTCGGCTCAACTTTTATAAGGGGCTACTCTTAGAAATGACTGATTTGAAAACAAAATACAAGAGTCGATTCGTTGTTGAATTGTTTTTACATTTGGTTTTGTTCACTACTCAAGGATTTCTATATAATACGTTTTTCGTATCATGGGACAAATGGCGAAACATTTTATGGTTACGGTGGAAATAAGTTGGTAATCAATGGCTGATGAAAACCTGTCAAGAAAAGTCAAAATGAAGGTTTTAAATTTATCAGACACAAGAAAGAAATTAACCCACTGGTTAAATTTAGTCACCGGAAGGAAATATATTACACTGTCAGGTACTTAGCGTGATGTGTATGATTGATTTCAGTTTATAAAAATTGATTTAGTTTTGTGAAATATGTTCAATTCCAATAAGGCCCGAACAGAAAATTATTACATCTACGTATAGCTTATAATTCCAGGTTTAAAATGCAGAGCTTGTTCAAAGAATTTAACTCTAATACGAAAGCTGAAAGTGTTACTAAGAAATTTGAAGAGGACTATTTTAAATCGGTTAAACGAACACTAGAACACTGTGGAATACATTTAATGACTTAGTGGGCCAAATAAGGACGTTAAAGTATCATGCAGAAGAGAATATGCGTGAGGAAGGAGACGTGTATCATGTGAGGAATCGAAATTTTGTATGTACAGAAGTGTAAATATTTACAACGGAAACATAATCCTGAAAATTGATTGTTGTAGTTGAACTTGTGATTTTTCTGGAAAGTCCGTGTGCATGTGTAGAAACTGTTTCTCATGCTATTTGAGAACAGTTGATTGAACATCAACTCCTACGTCCTTCCGGTCCATAGTCATCCAGGCGAGTCGAGTGTACCCTAAACAGTGGGCTCACTGGATTCCAGCTAGAAACAAATCCACTCCCCAGTGAATAACCTTGTCACATTGAATTGTTATATATGATCAAACTGAAAATCCCTTGATACAAAGGTAAACCAAAAAATAATATTCCAATTAATTTATAAGACAGAAATAAACTTATGTGGAAAATAAAAACAGGAAACTTATATCCATATATTATGGTTAGGATATTATACTTGTTTCTTTACAAAACTATAAGAAATTGGAACGATTTGCCACAAAAAGTACTGACGACTGCCCAAAAAAAGTCATGAATGTAAAAGATATTAGATTAAATTAATTTAGGCATACATTTAGAATAGTCTCAACATAGTACTGTGTTACTTAATAGGACGCAAGTTTGATGAAAGAATTTTTTTTATTAATTTCAAAGCGAATGTAATTAACAGCATATATTTTCTTTTAGTACAAATGTGACACTTAATGAGGTGAATCAAATAATATTTTATCAATTAAATCACGCAGATAGTGAGTGATTGAAAGTATTAATAATCAGGTAATAATAAATTAAAGACATTGATACAATCGATTTGAGGATCTATATTTTGATTTATTTATATTTACATATTTAGTATGAGATATCAAATAGTATAAACAAAATTATATAGGAGAGAGAAAAAACTATTTTTTATTAAAAGAATTTGTGCAATCTAGGTTTGCATATTCCCCTAACCCTAATAATACAGTTTGGCAATATTCCCTGGTATTAATTTTGTTACCCTCACAATTGAGGGGTGTACAAATCAATTGGACTCGGAATGTTTTTGAAATTACGGGATATTGTTTTTAACGAACATGTATTATACTAGTTGAAAAACTTTTATTTATTTAGTACACTTTACTGCAAAACATGTGGGTGAAAAGCAGAACACTTCTAATATTTGTGTTAATTAACATCTAAAAAAATTATAGGCTCTTCCTACACTTGGTACAGTATTTTTTAAAAACATATTCAGTATCATCATAATCTTCATCCTCCCTACATGGCTTTTCAGATTCCACAAATGACTTTATAAACTGCAATGCATTTTGTTGTGAGTACTTAATCAAGTTTCTTTTGCTTATTTGCGACAGGTTTGTTGTATGCCTTATATGTTTTTTTTAATAAGGGCGGGTCGACGTTGAAATTGAATAAAACCGGCCGTGTGTGAGGCATCAACAAAATTCTTTTTTATTTCAAATAAAAAAAAGAATTTCGTTAATTCTTCACAGCTTGTTTATTCCATTTCAACATCGACCCGCCCTCACTGAAAAACCTTATACAACCAGAGCTTCAAGATGCGAAAAAAATTGTGCTGCCATTCACACTCGTTTTGTCAACCCTAACTTCATTCACATGCTTCCATCAAACTTGAAAACCTTATACTTAGTAACTCCGAACCTCTCTTTGTCTTTTGTTATGCTAGATTCCACATATTCCCGAATTCTATTTGAAAGACAACAATTTCTTCTGTTTGTAAGAAGTGTACTAAAATCTTTTTCTTTGTTAATTATAAGCACCCTTCATACATTTTCACTCACTCGTCCCTTCATCTTTTCAATCACGGAAAAATGGAATGTCTTCCGACTGGAAAATCTGAGTAACCTGTGAAAATCTGTGTACATAAACTTGAGTGAAAAATTACTGCATCATCTTCATTCATATTGTCGTTTTGACCATATGAAAACAAATATATCTGCTAACAACTTTCAGGAAGTAAGTAGTTGATGTAGATTTTGAGACAAGAAATGAACCTTTATACCACTCGTATTAATATACTCCTGTTTCATTTTATTTTTATTCTCAGTTTTTTTTCCTTTTAGCTTTAGAAGTACTACAGTCATCAACGATCTCAACTAAGTAGCAGAATTCCTTAACTTCCTTCAAAATATACCATCCCAATCTTACACCCTTAGTTATTCCTCTATTTCCATACTACTTTCCGTCACCTCTATTTTCCCTCTATTAATTCTAATGTTGTACTTTTCGTCCAGGATCACATTATTATATTTTACAGGTCTTCTTCTGACATCCGTAATACCACAATATCATCAGCTTACCTTAGGGTTTTTATTTCTCCTCCTCGCATTTTGATTCCCTTTCCATATTCCGTTTTAACTTTCTTCATCGCCTGTTCTATATATAAGTTAAACAACATGGGCGACAGACTGTATCCTTGTCTTACTCCTTTCTTGATTTCTCCTTTCTTTTCTTGATCTTCAATTCTAATTACCGCTGCCTGCCTTCTAAACAGGTTATGTATAAGTCTCCTTTCTGGGTATTTTATTCATGTGTTCTTCAAAATCCTTAATAGTGTGTCCCAGTTCACATTATCAAAAGCTTCTTCTAAATCTACAAATGCCATAATTGTAGGCCTGTTTTTTCTTTTCCTGTATTCTAAAATTAGACGCAAAGTCAACATTTAATTCGTATTTAATTAATATAAATACAATCATTACTAAAATGTTTGTATGGAGCTTTGCGTTATATGGATGCGAAATGTGGACAATAGGAGTTGCAGGAAGGAAAATAATAGGAGCTTTTGAAGTGTGGTGCTATAGAAGAATGCTGAAAAATGCTGAATAGAGTAATTAACCAGGACCTTCTAAGCAGAATAAGAGAAGAGAACAATGTGGAGGACTTTGACAAAGAGAAGGGATAGATTAATTGGCAACGTTTTAAGACATGAAGGTCTTGTAAAACTAGCATTAGAGGAAAGTGTGTGGGGTAAAAGTAGAAGAAGAGGGCCAAGGATGGAATGCGCTTAGTAGATTAGGGAGGAGGTAGGAATGATAATACTTGCGGAGAATAGGTTAACATGAAGGGTTGCATCAGACAAAACTAAGGACTGAGTACTACAAATACAAAGTTTTGAATTAAATTTTACTTAGTTCTTACATTTAAAAATTTACTTGAAATCCACAAATTTGGATGAAACGTATTTATATTAAATATAAATTAAATTTGTGCTGACTTATTAAGCCGTATTTTTATTTATTTATTATGAAAGAATTCAGTACTGAGTAGTATTCAGTATTGAGGGTACTACTGACTTTGTTCCTTTCTCGTAGTTAATGTTCTTGAAAGACTTGCCAGTGAGTCTACACCACGGTTAGGCGTTCAACGTCTCGGACTACATCTTCCAGTTTCGTTCTTGTTAAGGAGCAATTTGTAAATGCAGGATACAATGCTGCAGAGGCAAACCAGGGAAACTTTTAAAAGTTCACGAATCTTTTAAGAATGAGATGTCAACAAATAACGCGTAAACCTCTAGCAGTGGCGCTGAGACATCGAAAGAGTAGACAGCTGTAGTGTAGATTGCAAGCAAAATATTTTTCCTTGTCCTGATAGTTAACTTCTCAATTGCCGTACGAATGTGTGGCGATGTTATATTTCTCTTTGCAATGCCAGCCTTCCGAATGGCACCTGACTGTACTAGAAGTATAAAAATTTTGGACACCTCGTGAGACATGAACACGCACCCTACGTTTCACACCGTAATCAGGTGCATCAGAATATTTTTGTGAAACATCCCATTATACATACTTATTTTTGAAATTTTTAATTTTTTGAGTAAATGATTAAAAAGCACGCGTCGTTTACAATTTTAGATTTTGTCAAGCTCGATTTGTAATATATGTTAACTGTAGCAAAGTTTTTTCTTCCAATTTAATGTCATCCCTAGATGGATAACATTTAATCGAGTATCTGAGAATAAGAAGCGTGAAGGTTTTTTTAACGTATTTTTCTATTTCCTCACGCAACATTCCAAGATTTTTGAAGAAACCGTACTCTTCAGTATTGAAGCATATTTCATTTTGTGCACGAAACGGACTGAACGGACACCTTCCTTTCTGGCCGTGACCTTGATGAGTCGCGAGTGCGGTAACCCTGCTGGCAGTGTTTATCAACGTGTACTGCATTGCCCGTAATTAGGGCTTATTCAGGTTTGAACGTTAAAGTTTCTAAGTATGTCAGGACACTTTTCTGGCGTAAATACTTTCGCATTCCTCATGTGATCAAGAAATTACTTTCACTGAGTGCACTGACGTCAGATTTAAGCCGCGGAGAAAAGCCGAGCTCGATTGTAGACTTTATCTAGTCTGCTCCAGCTGTGTGTTTACTCTGCCAAGTGTTTTTCTTTATATAGAGCAAATATGGCTAAATCGTACTGCGAACTTCGGACACTTAACTGAGAGAGGTAGTCTATCTAGAGAAGAGCTCCTTCTTATCACTAGCAATAAACATGTTAATAACCATAGACAATGCCGTTTCTTCACTCACTGGGCTTCGGAGCGTTTGGAAGAGGACCCCAATTTTGGCTGAAAAATCATATTTAGGAACGAGGCGCATGTTTGGATGAATCTCTATGTTAACAAGCACAATTGCCGTATGTGGGACGACGCCAACCCACATGAGATTCACCAGGTGGCAATGCATCTACAAAAAGTTAATGTTTGGTGCGGATTTTGGGCCGGCGGCGTCATTGGTCCGTGCATTTTTGAAAACAATGTTGGTGAGTCCATCACCGTCAACGGCAAGCGCTACAGATCGATGTTAACCGATTTATTTTGGCACAAATTAAACGAATTGGACGTAGACGACACTACGCGCCGCACGGCTGACGCCACGATGGACATTCCGCATTAAAGATTTGAGGATAAGGTTATCTCTGGCAGAGGTGACGTGAATTGGCCACCAAGATCGTGTGATTCGATCCCGTTAGACGTTTTCTTGTGCGGTTTCATGAAGTGGCAGGGCTATGCCAAAAAGCCGCAATCGACCGATGACATAACCCAGACTATCGCTCTAAGTCAGAATCAGATTCTATGCGGCAAAGTCATTGGAAATTAGACCTATCGGATACGTGCCACCTTGAAAAGCCGCAGCGTATATTTATATTCCATAGATAATGGCATACACGGGCTTTTCAAATAAATATTCCATTTCAACATCGACCCATCCTTATTGAAAAACTCTATTAATATATTATTCAATATTTACCTATATGTCTGCCTTAATGTCTAGATCTCCGTGTGAATGGTCTTTGGAAAAATGAATTATGAATTTATAGCAAATACTTTTTATGAAAAAATTAAATATTGAATATTATGTTCGAAGGCGGTTTCACAAGTGAAGTGTGGAAAGTCGCCGTCTTTGTTTAAAAACGAAAAAACAGGCGAATCATTAAATGCAGGTCTAAAATGTGTCCTGTTTCATGAAACACATTTGTACCCAGTGTACACGTCTCTGCGTAATCGTATGCATCGGTTTCGTGAAACGTGTTGTTCAGTGTGCACCGGGTCTTCGTTATAACTTATCTTCGTCTATTATCGAGCTTCTGTACCCGAATATCCATGCAGACGCTGGTTTGTCCCTCTTTAACGTCAAAATCGATGGACAAATCATATATATCCGTTTATTGGCTCTTCAATACCTGTTGATTATTTTTCAACTAATGCAGACGGTTTTATGGTTTCAGCAGTTAGGTCTATTGAAATCTATTTAACCGAAAGACGATGATCTGCTATCATTCAATATGGCTTTATTAATTGCATTGCAGCGATAACACAGTTTAGTTAGCCGCCACCCGTGCTCTGAGTTTAGTGGTGTGAAATTTTTTATTAAGTGCGCATTTGTAGATTATTATTAATTGGATGAATTTTTTTAGTAAGCGGTGAGAGAGATGATTTCCCGGGTCACGTGTCGGGGCCGGGATCACGCCACGCCGAGCAGGTTCGCCCGCTGGCCGCCAGAGGCGCAGCGCCGTGGCCGTGACACGGTGCATGTGTCTGCGCCGCCTTCGCCTGCCCGCTTGTATCTAGTGTTATCTCCTCCGCGGCCAGCATTGTTGTACTCGTCCGTGGACAATGTGACGCGTCTGGACACTCGGCTGGGCGACATCGAAGCGACAACATTCCTATGACAGCTGGCTACTCGTCCCAATGGCCGGAATCGTAGAAACGTTCGTGCTGTTTGCCGTCGTGTACTGGCTGCTTTCGCGGCGGTATGTTCTACTTTACGTTCTTCAAAATGTCACCATTTATTTCTTTGTGTTAAGTATGTAGCGATTGGCGTACCGTCAACCTAGACGTAATCCTACGCGTGTGTATACTTTTACACATTTTAAGTCATCTTTCGTACGAGGTTTAATGTCGAAACTGTTCGCCTTACTGTCTCGACGGCCGTGACGGAAATAGGGTGAACATTCCACTCAGGACAACTCGTTACGTTAAGTTTCAAAATAGGCGAGAGAGTTCCTTCCTTGGGTTCCTCTACGGGAGAGGGGGTCTGCTTTCACTCGAGATTCGTTTCACTTTTACAAGAACTAATCGCTGTATTCACCGAGAAAGTGATACAGAAACACATCAGTGTAGACTTAATATGAAATATTTCAGGTAATTGATGCAATTTCTAGGATCATTTTGTTATTCTATTAAACACGTGGTTATCACTTTTTACTACTAGAAGAAAGCGGAAACAAAATATTTCCACATGTCACTATGAATTGAAGGAACTTCAATTCCTTTAATCTTTGTATTTCGTGGTCCTCTTGCACGTTCACGTCAAGATTCTTTTTAAATAGCACGCTAAACGCGTTTGAAGTTAGTGCAGGCATTTTTGATAATCTTTTGTCTGTTTCGTTTCTAAAAAGAATGTTTTTATCGCGAAGTATCCTAAATTTTCCCGGATGTGAAAGTCAGAAGTTCTCTCTCTCTCTCTAGTTAATCCTCGGCCAGTAGTTGTGGTATTTATTTTATTCGATTCACTTTACGACCACGTAACGAGATAATTAAGGTCGGCATTTGTCAGAAGATAATATAAGATCCAGGAACGTTCGTTTGTTCAGTAGAAGCCTGACATATATAGCTGTTTCTTTTCATCCCCTTAAGGCCTCGACCGAAATTTCTAAACCCCAGGGGCATTCCTACTTTGACATTTTGTAGTCTGGTGCAAATGTAAATAGCTTAACCTTTATACGTTACATAAACCATTTATGTCAGTTAATAAGTTAATATTAATAAATTAACCATAGATACAGATAAATTTAATTGATGTGAAATTGGATAATGGCGGTTTTTTTCTACTTATCCGTCATTCTGCGCAAGTGTAATAAATTTCTTAAGACGTATAATATTGGTTACGAATAACGTTCATAGATCAAAAATAGAATCAAGATGTTATTTAAGAAGTTGGTGCCACTTTGTATATTGATGCAATTACAATTTTCGAAAAACTCTTCCCCGTTGGCGCAACAAACTATATACTAGAGGGTCTCCACTTTTCTTCATGTGGTGATTTATATTGAACAAACAAAATGGATACTAAAACTATAATTAAATAGCACCTATACAACTTTAAACTTACAATTAATATCCATTCTGTTCACCGCAATTAAGTGTGATTGGTTTAATGCAATAATTTGAGGTATATAATCCAGATATCAAGGTTAATTGTAATACCATTTATATATAAAGTGTCTTGTATCTGTGTAACGTCTTTGTTAAGCCCATTCTTATACGTTGACGAATCGACATGTGTTAGTCTTATGAAATTCATTACTTTATATATATATATATATATATAATACTGATAAGTTGAAGAAACGTGGTGTTATTTTCTAGTTTCATCTGTATCTATCGCCAGTTGATCAACATTACAGGTTTGCAGGATTACTTTGTAAAGTAGGTGTGTTGGAATGAGGTCTGCTTCGTAACTGTTTCCAAGCGTCGAGCGTGACCGACGAGCGTTGACGTGCTGGATTCAGACTTGTCCTATCACACGCGTGCAATAATGTTTTTCACAATTGATCACAGTTCTCTTATCCGCTGAACTAACATTGTGCTGATATTATCCAGTGCTACTTCTGTTCGTCGAAATTGTTCACTAGCGGTTTTCAGAAACTTCTGTATTCTTGTCTAACAGTTTTGCGTTGTTAAAACGTTGAGTGATGTCATGTATAATTGGGGTTACGATTGAGAAACTGGAAGTAGCAAGCTCAGAACAAGTAAAAGTAATTATTTTTGAATATTGGAACAAAAAGTTATGAAATATGAAAATATTAATTCCTGTAGCATTTCCCCGTTAAATGTTGTTCCAACGCTTGTCGGTACTTACAACAAGATAAACATTGATAAAAGAGAAATAAAATGAGTTGTTAATTATTTTTAGTATTCCAGCCCGTCACCAGGAAAGAAATACAGGATGTCCCTTGCAGACTCACATTTCAAAGGCCCAGGAAAAAAATTAAAATTGTGATCTGCTTACTGTTCTCAAAAAAAAATATATGAGTTGTTCTATTGCTGTCGCCATTTCAGTACACAATGTACGTGTATTTTCTCTTCTTTTCTAATGTTGGTGATTTAAACGGATCACCCGTTCAATCACAAAAATAAAATTGTTTACATTAAGAGTAGTCTCTCCTACTACAACCACTAAGGGTTACGAACATTTACAAGCATTTAAATCTGGACTCTTATTTACATGTGTCATAAGAAATTGATGTAAATGACGGACTGTATATTTTTAAACCACGATTTTACTTAAAGCGATTAGGTGTATGTATTCAGTAAGAGAAACATTCCAGTAAGAATGTGTAATCCACCTCATAATTGTCGGTGTTTTAATCATATGAAAAGAAAACTGAGTGATTCAGTTTTTGGATCGTATTCAGTGTAAGTTTATTTTAATTACATTATAATAACATATCCTTTAACTTAGTGTCACGTTTGCTTAATAAAGAATAATATTTATTAAATTATAAACATTCGCGTCGTAATTACCCTATCGTTGGCAGAGAGTTAACTTCCTGAGAAATAAAACCTTTTTTGGATCATCGATACGATTTAGCCTATGAGTAAATTAGTTTTTCTTCGCATCATGTACATTTTAATATTTAGTAATTGCACATTTGTGAAAACAAATAAAAAGTTATGCATTGATAGTGATATTCATCACAGATACAAGTATTAAATTTCTTCTTCCTATGGCAATTCAGCCCATAATAGCACCCTATCCTCCTCTATTACTGTTCTCCACATCTCCTCATCAGCGGCCTTAGTATTGAATTTAATATAATTTAATAACAACAATACTGTATATATGTGAAAAAGTGGAAATATCCATAAACATCCGGTTTTTTCACTTTTGTAAGGTATTTTTTTCGGTGTATTTCCGTCTCTAGCAAAGTACGTACTCAACTTGAAGAAACTAGTAAGAGCTTATTCTCTTTGTCTCACAAAGACCTATCAGTAGATACCTTTATTTCCAATGTGTACCAACCTCCCTATGAGCTACAACACAATAAAAAACTTAATTTTTGGTCCCTTTCAACTTTAGTTCTAAAACTGAGGATTTTAGAAAAATTCTGTCGATTGGAAATTCAATTTTTTACCATGTTGGTCGTATGATCGTTTTTTCTCAAACCACCGGAAATGGGTTAAAATGATACCTCTCTGTAAAAAAAACCCTGCCATATTGACGATTTTTCTCCATTTACACAACCTTGGATTGACAATATGTTGTATTTGACTACTGAAATTGATTGTAGTGTACCCTCAAGTACAGTAATAAACTTATCTTTCATTACATTCCTTTTCATTTACATAAGCCCAAGCAGAACGGCTACTTCAGCTAGTATTTTTCTAAAATAAATACTGGCTGATACAAAAAATCTCTATTTTAGGAAATACTATTAATTTGTAAGGATTTATTAACTGAGGAATCACTGATCTGAGTTGTATGTATGAAGTTCACTTGCCGTCAGTGCTGCTCACTACATGGCACTGCGTATTAAAAAATTCTCAGTTTTGTCACGCGCGTATATACGTATATGCTTATATCTCACTCATTTTGATTACAATAGACAGTGCACTCAGTTCATGCCTTTGAAATTTCACTCTAAAAATGTTTATGTATCAGTGCGTGGCAGATGATTTTGGAATTACTTGGTATTGTATGCAAAGTATTTATAAAACTCTTCAAGTCCTATTTTAGAGCAATGTACTGTTGATTAAATTCAGAAGTAAGGACGAAACTTTTTCAAATTATATTTTATATGACTTATGACTATTTAAATAGCGTAATTACACATGCTGTTGTAGAAATTCTAAATTTTCATTTCATAAAATAATACCATGTAATTTTCCAAATTCATTATTTCTCTTTCAGTCTTGTGTAATTTAGATTACATATACAAAAATTATATATTAATAGTAAATAAAACTGTGCATGAACAGAATTGGTCTATGGGTTCATTTTAATTGAAAATAGACTTCATCGTTTATAAAACTGGAAATTAAAATCAATCACCATATTTTAATGAAAGCTTATTTATCAAAATGTATTCAGTGCTGACATGTTGAATATATTTTTGTTGCAACTCACCATTTAGTACAGAAGCATTTGGAGTGCTTAGAGAGAAATTACGATAATAAATAACCTGAATCTACAGTCTATAAAAAATACTTTATAAAAATTGGAATCATGGCCGTTTCACTTTTAAATGTATATGTCTAAAGAAAATGAGGTGCATTTGAATAAATTTATAGAAACTATCTTTTATTTAATACGCCAATGTTTGAATATATACAGTTAATATGTCCGAACATAAACCTGCAGAAAAATGTACGTAAAAAAGTTTCACTTCTGTTTAATAGGCTGGCTACCTGAAAAGATAAACAATACAGTTTTATTCATAAATATTCACCTGGATGAAAAAAAAAGTTTTATTCAGTTAATGAATGCATGGAGTCATTAAAATTGAAAACTTTTGACTTTGTTTTGGAGCTAAATTATTGACTTTAAATGCGTAAAACTGTCTTGTTATTCATATTATAGTAAGAATATAAGAATCAGTAATGGTTTACACGTTGACATACTTTAATATTTAATCAGTTACTGCTCAGTCGCCGTCCTATTTCATAGTAATCGGATATTTATGAATTGATTTCTATGGGGACGTTCTATCAGGAAAGCCGCCAGACTTTGCTGGTCGATTTGTTCAGTGTTGCAATGTTTGAATGCCTCACTATCAACAGGCAGGTATAATAATGCTCACTCCAAATATCTTTCTTATTCGCTATTCTGTACTGCAAAGCCAAACATCTAGTAACAATAATCAATCCCTAATTAATGTGATAGCTTGCATCCCGCTGCACGAAACTTCAAAATGAAACTTTGTACAAATAATCGCCGGTAGTTGAAGATAACATTATTTTTCTTTTAAGTTCAGTGCTCCCACTCGATTAACATACGAAAATCACTCGACTGATAAGAACTGAGATATGCCACTCATATTTGGTATAGCATTCGTATCTCTTGTGCTAAATGACGCAATTAAGTAAATGAGTCTTTAAATGATTCATTAGGTTAAATAATAGCCTGAAATGGTGTGTTTTACAGTCTTCTAAGACTATGAGATCTACGATCATTTTGTGTATTCTCTGCTTTGTTTCTCCCCAATTCTCCCAATAAACCAAAAATATATCCCAAATCTAAGAGTACAAATTTTCTTATCTTTGGACCACATTTTAATAGCTCGTTCAAATAGCAAATGAAAAATTTAATTTTGGGGTGAAAATTAAATAAGTAGAGAACGCTGCTACACGTACTTACTTGACTATTTTTTGCTGCTTTTTTGTTTGCATGAGGATAATCCTGAAATAGGCAACTCCCATTTAATAGCATAAGAAGTGAATTAAAAGGGGCAGATGTGGAAGATAGAGGAGGTAGTCAAGGGTTGAGTAGGATTCCTCTGGTGTTCTACATAAAAAAGATGCAAGGAAACCCCTAGAAAACCTGCATCAGGTAGGTCGGACTTCTGGGTTCTATTCTCACGCCCTTCCTAATGACGAGAGACGAGTCTGCTGTGGGGTCGCAGCATTCAATTCTCCTACCTCTACCAGTTTTAGGAGGCAGTTGCTGACTGATCCAATGGGATCAACGGACAACTCTCAAAGTATACCCAAGGTCTTCGACTCCAGTACATACACGTACTAAAATAGTTGAAGGTGCCTCGCCATGTGAGAACATTGAAAAACCAGTCATTCGCAATTTCTTAGATCTACACATTTAGCATGCAATTTCTTTATGTTGGATGTCGACGTTCATGTGGCCACAGTAGTGCGTACTGACTACTACTACTAGTACTACTTTTCTCCGTTGAAAGGTTTTATTTTTAATTTTATTTTACAGAGAATGGAGGTAAAGATTGTTGAAAAGCTAGTCATGCTTTCCGTTTTACTGTGATTATTTAAACATTGCTTCCTATGTCAAAACTGCATTTTCATGTTAGCGTGACTACATATATTTTCACAGTATCCGTTCCACGCTTCAACGTCCAAGTTGAACAATGCAGGCGATAATCTGTAACCTTTATCTCTTCGATTTTAAGTAAATGTTTGTGTCGGTACTCGGCACTTCCTATATTTACTACACGTGATTTGTTGGTCTCGACATTTTATTCCGTAGGTAACTCCATCAATAATTCTAATCAATTCAGCCTAATAATGTGCTTTGCTGTAAACTTACATTTTACAATGTTACTGACACGAAATTAAAGATTTTATATTCTTTTTATTGTTTCGTATTGCAATTTGAAAAGAAAGAGGTTCAGTGAATTTTTTTCTTCTTTTAGATTTGTTTGGCGACTTTGTAAGGCGTTTGATATGCAGTTCAAACACAATAGGCCAGGGCAAGTTTCATGGCCGTATCCGAGCTATTGTTTGAAGTGAAGCGACATGTGTCATCTCTCGTGGGAAACCGGGCTTAAAACCTACTGAATATATGTACTGTATTACATAGTAGCATAATTTGCTGAAGTTTGTGTATGACAGTTACAATTATTGTATACCATCTGTCCGTCATCCGGCACCCAACAGAATTAGTAATTAGGAATGAGCTACTTAATGTGTGGCCCTCATATACATACTCGAAGCAATACTACTAACGTCGTGTCTCAAATTAATTAATGAAATTAAGCCTTTCCTAATGCTGCAATGAACCTTAATTTCCAATTTATTTCAGCGTCTGTAAGTCTCTAATCCAAATGAATATCTGTCAGCCAGTCTGAATCAAGGCACTTTTATTATGGTGAAATGTTCATTTTTACCGAAGAATCTAAATGTAGTCTGATATTTAATTCAAGCTTATATTTCTACTGGAAATAAAAAATCTTAAGAAATAGAATTCAGTAACAATAAACCAATTTTATCGTCTATAAGAATAATAACGATAAATGCGTCCATTAAAATACAAACATTATTGTTCGCATTGGTAATACGACACGGTGCGTCAACACCTAGTCATAAAGATAGCCAATGTATGGATGTATGACGACAGTATTAGTATGAAATAGGTTTTAATCCAGATATGATCTGACTAGAAATTTTTTAATAAATGATTGTGATTGTACAAAAGATTTAATTATTTTTTATATAAATATATAACTATCTATCTATAAATGGTCTCTTTTCAATGTTTGTCTGTTAATGGTAGTATTTATCCATAGAACACAATAAAGCAATCGATTATGGCCATGGTTTCAGTTTTCTCTAATTCTCCGGATGTTTTATGAGAATGGTCCTTATAAAGGAATCCACAAATATTAAATTTCACACATGAGACAAAGAAAGTCGCTCTGTTCTTGTAAATATTTGAGCATTTCACTACAAATGTTGGTCGGACAGTAATTATTATATACAAACATTTTTTTTTGCCAAAATTTCAGCTATAATTGTGTTGAATAATGGCTTGTGACCTGCTGGTCTGTGTAACCAATATTCTTAAATTCTTATGCATGGTCCCGTTTTGACAATACTCTGAAAACATTATAACGTTGCTTTACGACGTCGATCTTACGACTGTACTAAATAGAGGTACTATACGCCTTTATTTAGGTCTTCTTTCACCACTGAATAAATAAATATAGTATCGTGTATTGTATATTTAATACTACACGGGTAGAAATATTGTGCTTTTATTGCTTATAATAAAGTACACTGTAATATTAATGTTTTTATTGCGTGAATTTTGTGCTTATTTACTATGAAAGTTATTGCCTACAATTAGTGGTTATTGAAAATAAACACGGCGGATGAAAAAAATAACAACAAAGAAACATGATTGCATGTCGACCACTTGAGATTTTGTTTCATTATTGTTGATGTTGTGGCATTCAGTCCTAAAACTGGTCTGATGCAACCCTCTATGCTAATATATCTTACGCAAGCCTTTTCATTTCCATATAACAAGCACAATCTTCTTAGTGTATTCCATCCTTGGGCCTCCATCTTCTCTTCTTACCCCACACACTTCCCTCTAATGCTGATTTTACAAGACCCTCGTGTCTTAAAACGTGGCCTATTAATCTATCCCTTCTCTTAGTCAATGTCCTCCATATTGTTCGCTTTTTCCCTATTCTGCTTAGAACTTCTTCGTTAGTGATTCTATCCACCTATTTGATTTTCAGCATTCGCCTATAGCACTACGTTTCAAAGGCTTCTATTCTTTTCTTTTCAGCAACTCCTAACGTCTACGTTTCGCACCTATATAACGCTATACTCCATACGAACATTTTTAGCAACAATTTCTTAATATTCACACTTATATTACCCGTAAGTAAGTTCCTCTTTTTCGCGAAAGCCTTCCTTGCCTGTGCTATCCTACTCTTTTTGCCTACTATACTTCTACCAACCCTAGTTATTATACTTTCCAAGTAGCAGAATTCCTTAACTTTCGTCAAAATATCCCTTCCCAATCTAACACCCTTTGTTATTCCACTGTTTCCCAAACTACACTTCATTACTATGGTTTTCCCTCTTTTTAATCCTCATATTGAACTTATATATATATATATATATATATATATATATATTCATAATGGTATGATTTTAATTTGTCATGAAATCTCACAAGCTTATTTGTTCACCTAAAATTACTATATTTCTCTTGTTGTATTCCTTTATGAAGGACTCCGAATAATGTAGTAGACTGTGTGTAACACTTTGGGGTAGATATATACTAATGTCTGGAACTCAACTTGACCCCATTTCGTAAGGCCCGTGTCAATCAGTTGTCAAACAAATAACGCAATACAATTACCGCATGAATAATATTTTCAAACGTTTTGATCGATTAAGAGGAAACCTCTGAAAGAGCGGGCAATTATTTTGGAAGCCTTTTTAGAATAACATTTGAGTTACTTTTAAAAACTAAATAATGTGTGAATTATTTATTGAACTCCAAATATATATATATATATATATATATATATATATATGTGTGTGTGTGTGTGTGTGTGTGTGTGTATTACATGTTGAGTTGTGAAAAGCTACATCAATGAAAATAGTGACCCATGGTAATTTGGCAGTTTTTTGGTTTGTACCCCTTGATGGGGAAATAACACAAAGTTAGTTTAGGATTTATTATTATCCGTTCGCGAGTATGGTAATTGTCAAGTAGGAAACTTTTAAGAACGTCTTCAATAACAGGATTTTGAAACGGAACTGGAGCAGGTGGAGGAACCAGAGTGTTCCGCTGCTCCGTTATTTGAACCTATGAGAATAAAAATAGCATAAGTCGTAAAATTTTAAATTTGGAATATGTATATGTCTTACATGCTTCTGTTTTGTTTAAAATGGCTGGTCATTTGTAAAGAAATTCACCACCTGACGCAGCACTAATATTCATTTCTTATATGCGATTATGTGATTTTTCTATAGCAGTATTAACAAACCATTAAGTATTAAATTTCTCCAATTGGCCAAAATGTTGCGAATGAACGCATACATCCTCATGATGTAGATATTTCGTAACAGATCCTTCCCTTATATAGATGGCATCGTGGCCTTAATAATAATCAGAAAATTAAACTAATGTGGGATTCTCGCTCTTCAATTGGCCATTTGGAATGGATTAAAGAATAAAATATTAATACAAATAACGTAATACAATTAGCCTATGATGATAAATTCGGCAGGTTGTGGTAAAATTACGAAAGCAAACAATGAGTCATGTTTTGCTGAAAATTTTTGACAATCTATCCCCAGATGCCATTCGTGATCAACCAAGATGTTTCTGAGAAAGAAATTGGGGAAGCAGAATGAGACATGTTGGAAATATCAGATCCATTTTAGAAAAATTAAATATTTAGAAAATTCCCCTTCAAGCTGATGATCTTACTCCCGAATTTTTATGAATGAACTATAAATATGTATGAAAGAATTTGATTGACATTTTGCGTTATAAATTATGTCCTCCATGAAAAATCGGAAAGAGAATCTTTTTCTAAACACATATTTTCTTTGTGGTGTATGTGCAAATTCTTGGTTTAGAATCTTATTAAAGGCGGCTGAAAAACAATAAACTAGGTAAGTAAGGTCTTATAGACATCGAATGGGGAATCAAAACGCGAATACTAATTGATTTGACTGAAGAGCTAGCAATTGTTTTAGTGTCATTGCTCGTTTGTAATATAATAAAAATAAAACCGAAGACGATGATTTTGTAAAATAATAAAATATAAGTGAAAACAGTCGTCGAATTTCGACTACATATCAAAGATGACAGCGAAATAGACAAAAATATTGAAGAATACTTGAATGAAATACATGATATGCTGAGATTAAAGGTGAATGTATTCGAAGCCAATGACCATATTATTCGGAGCGCATCAGAATTTCATGCAGAGTCGTTTCAAGCATGCCAATTGTTGTGCGTCCGTATCAAAATTAATTTTAAGTCATAATAGACAGTCACTGAAGGACGATTTGCTGTCTGCTCGACAAAACCGACGAATATTATATTATTTTACTTTTTATAAATTATTTTAAATATAATTTGTATTATTTTTATTTATTTGTAAAATTTTAGGTTTATTTTTATAGTAACAAATAAATTAGTTGTAAATAAACAAGTTTTTATAAGTGCTTTAATACTAAAGAAAAATTAATGAAATTGTTATAACAATATTTTAACCCGACCACTTGGTAAATACTTTGATTTCGGAGCGGAGCAACTCAAAAGGTCGCTCCAAATCCCAGTCCAATAATGTTCCTCTTGTATGATTATTGTGCTGGTTGCCCATCATATGGCCTCTAAGTAGTTCTTCTATGATTGGTAAACTTAAAAACCATTACTATAATTAATTTTATTACATTTGTTGATAGTGATACTGCTTTACGTACTTCATTTCACACATTGAACAAATGATTTCTCTTGGTTGAATCTCGAATAGGTATTCCACGGACTCAGCTTTGTTTAAAAGTATTTATAACTTCCGTTTCTCAATGTCATTTAAATTGTAGATATGAAGTTGTCCCATTTGTCGTGCAGGATTCCTCGTTTCTGTTCTTCTTTTGGGTCTCAATTTCGGTATTTCGTATCTGAATCAGCAATTTATGGTAGATGGTACCATATTCTATTTTAAGGTCAATGGAACTATCAAATGTTAGCAACGTCTTTTCTCTTCGCATTTAGAAAATACAGATTGACAGTGTGTGCTTTCCTGCTACTAATTTATTCTTAGACCTGTATAATAATGATGGTTGGTGAGGCGTTCGTTGCCCATGAAAGGAGAGTGCGTGACAATCGTCGTTGAGTGGCTCAATAGAACGACGTCCGTGATTGGACCTGAGGAACAGGCCACCAGACCAAAGCTATTCACGACTCCTCTCTCTTCCCCTGGCGCAAATCAGCCTCGTTCGGCCTTGCGAACCCCATCCACACGGTTCTACAGCTCGTTATATGTGACCTTTCTTCTCGTCCTCTCTATCAATTTGTTAACTTTCGGATATAGTTTATCACAGTGGTCATGAAATATTCAAGCTTCGGCTTCCACTACCGTCAATTAAAATGACTAATTGTTTCTGGTTAAGAACCAGTGAAATTTAGCCAATTAACTAATGATTTTATTAAGTCTTCTCCTGGAGACTTAACACGAATAAGGTCGAAGCGCGTTATTATATTTCAAACGTGAATTATGCTTGCGGAAGAGATGTCTGAAATTGTTCGTATTGAGTACAGAATTGTATGGAAGCAGAACCATTAGAGCAGGGATGCTCAGACGGTCGATCGCGATCGACCGGTCGATTGCGAGTGCTTTTTAAGTCGATCACGAGAAAAATTTACCGATATAGATCTATTCAAAGATTTTGGTTTAGTTGATCCTCAGTGTGGTCAGAATAATTCCCAAATCAATGTCTTCTATCGTAATAATCCCCTGCTAGCGGCGAAAGGGGGCTTTATCAGAGGAACACTCGGTACTTGTCAATAAATTCAGCGACACGCGACGTTTTTGGTTCACACCGATTTTTCTATAAACTTCGGGCGGAGTTCTTGGCGGCACGCTTACAAACAAAACATTCGTTAGTTAGGTACTTGAGAAGATTCGAGACTTCGTCCGCACCGATATAAATGTTGCGTCTGTGGGAGTAGGAGTCAGTTTGTCGAGCTAATGACAATTTCCCTTTATTTTTCTCATTCCCTCATTCCATTGCATTATCCATCAAGTTTTGTGTTAAAAAGTTCTAAATATGGATATGGGCATTGCAATAAAAATTGTGAATTCCATCCGTACCCGTAGCTTACAACGAAGGCTCTTCAAATTGCCGATGGAAAGTAGTAATAGTGAATCTGCTGAACACACTGATTTAATTCTTCACACGGACGTCAGGTACTTGAGTCGCAGCAAATTATTGGCAGACATCACAATGCATTTAAACACCATTAACTTGGAGCTTCAAGGTAAAGGAAAATCCATTATTGATATGATAAGCGCAATAAACGCACTCAAAAGTAAATTGCAACTTACGATAGATCACTGTAAAGAAAGGATCTTACACATTTTCCGTCTTTGAAAGCAAGGACTCAGTTAAATTTTGATATTTATGAAGGAAAATTATTAAATATTTTGGGCGAATTCGAAAGACGTTTTTATGATTTCAGTAAATTGGCAAACATTGCATCTTTTATGAGTTGTCATTTTTTGTGTAAAACATCGAGGAATGTGTTACTGAAATAGCAAGTCAGTTTAACATGGACTCATCTTCTGTTGAAAATGAGGTAGTGCAGATTGTACCAGATATACATCTCAAAGTCACAACATCTGGTCTTTTATATCTGAAGATAAATATCCGAATCGCCCTTCAGTTGACGGCAATGTTTGGGTCAACTTACCTGTGCGAGTCTGCATTTTCTGAAATGAAGATAATTAAGTCAAAAATATCGCAATCGACTAACTGACGAATATGTCATCGTGCTTGAGATTAGTACTCGGTAATTACGTACCATTTTATGAAAAGTATGCTGAATACATGCAGTGCCACGCTTAATCATCCAAAGTCATTCTAGAACTCTTTTATTTTGTAATAACCAATAAACTCGCAATTTTGAATATGCACGAGTTTTTTCATTGAATTTTGAGCCTACCTTGACTGAGAAAAATGTATATTGCATAGAGCTAATTTCTGTCGTTCCTACTAATTCTACATGAATTGATGGCCATGAAATTCTGCAAACGTTGCTATATATAATATACTTAAACCTGCGCCACGATATACCCTTCCTACTTAAGACGACAATCCGGCATCACATACTCTTGCAGCCTCTCAGAGTCGATCGATCGGAGTCTTAACAATATTGAGGTAGATCTCCAGCAGTTCAAGTTTGATCGCCCCTGCTTTAGAGTATAAACACTTGAAAAAAATTACTTGAATCTGTTGAAACTCAGCGTTGCAGTGGATTGTTAAAAACTGCAATCGGATTGAATGGAAAAGTATTAAAAATTATCAGAAGGGAATAAATTGATTTAAGTATCCTCTTGAAGAATATAGTCATTAGTGTTATTGCATGTGAAGCAAATCTTGATATTAACCATCGGATACATAGTCTCATATCGTCTATAGATACGGGAATGTTCGGTTTGCAAGCGTTGTTTACGTTGGCAACTCTTTCTGTTCCCGAAGTACGTTGAAGAGAGCCCTCCTTAGCGGCCGCGGCCTAGACACACAATCAGAATGGATGGACTCATTGTATTGGAACCTTACACAATGCATCTGACCTCGACCAACCAAATAGCAGGAGCGGATGAGACTTTTTATGTACTGTGGTCAAGACTGCAATGATAACGAGATAAATAAACATGGTGTATTCCACTGCCAAAATACTGCAAAATTCTCGCCACGTGTGTCGAGTGTCGACGTGCAAGATTTGTAATGAGATTCGTAGTTACCACAGTTGTGCGACCTCGTGGATATGTGCCTGTGTTAAGGAACTGTTCTTGACGAAATAGCGAACATGCAACATTTAGAAAAATGTTTCGCTAATACCTTAGAAAAGGCGCAGTTAATTTTAAAGTGTGTCCGAAAATTATACTTTCGATGTACGGTGATGTATCGCAGCGAAAGGGCAATGAAGATCTATTGCTTTTTATTTACTAGAACTAGATATGTCTTGAGAATGATGAGTACTTTATTACGTTGAGCCCCGAAAATAATGGTTTTAATGTGCCTTTTACAACGTTGGATAGTAATTTGAGAGATCCTTCAACAATCATGTTTATTAATTATGTGAGACCGAAACAATTTTTATTGCTTCTTTAACCACCTAACACAACTAACACCCTCTATAAATATGACATATGTATGGATACATAATTTTATGCCTCGGCTATTCTTTTTCTGTTGTTTGCAAACCGGTGTCGATGTTCCTTCAACCATTGATATAATTACACGAACATTTGGTAACGACACACCAATGACAGTGATCAGAATTTACTTGAGGAGTGGATAAAATTAAAGTAAGTCCCTCCAATCGTCCTCCTTTGTTGTAGTATGTTGTGTGAGTTTCTTTACTGTAAAACCATTACGATTAACAATGAAAAAGAGTACCTCTGTCGTACACGCTAATAACCACAGTAAGTGATAGGAATCTGAAAAGGTGACGTTTACTTTACGGAAGCAACCATTTCCATTAGTTTCTACCAAGAACGGAAGACTCCCAGTATAAAGATGTGAAATCCCTTGGAATCCATCTAGTTCGAAAATTAACTTGGAAAGAATATATATAAAAGAAAAAGAAACAATTGGAATTTCTCCGTCGTGACTATACTTTCAAGGCTTATGCCAATTTTCCCAAACTATTTTTTACTTTACCTCAACTACGTCTCATAACTCCTCCTATGTGTTTTTTTATATTAAAAAATTGAATTATTTTCTTAATGAAACTTATTCAGAACAAAACCTTTGGTTTAAGGAAGCAGTTACTAGGATGCTATTAAGAAAAGAAAACCGTTAGTACATTTTCGGAACATAAAATAGAAAACTAAAATTCCATAATGTATAAGAAAAAACTTTTCTATATTTTTTAATTATTACTAATTATTTGTTTCATAATTTTAACATTCCTATGAAGTCACTGCTGGATTAGTTTACTTAATTTTTTGAGACCTTTGTGTTTAATTTAATGCTTGCTTCATAGAGATTTTATATTGGGATCGAATTTAGTCTTCCCTATTCGAAAAGCCAAATGGGCAAAGTGATATGTGATATTCATTGCACATGCCATGATAATCATCCAATGTAGTACGTTTATTCCTGCATTAGGCATAGGTCATTCCAAGTCAAATCACAGAAAAATAACCTATGGCTCCCACTCGTCCATCTCCAAATCTCGTGAAACTTTGTAATGAAGTAAACCCAGAACCCAACTGAACTGTGCAAAATATTACAGCTCATTGTACTGTGAGGTGGTTTTATAATTTATAAATATATTGAACAAATGTAGAAGATTCCACAAATTACCATATTTAGAAATTTATTCATTTTATTTTGCCCTGCTGAACCTTAACCAAAGAAATAACATAGCAAGAGTCTTTAGTATTTTTAATCTGCTTTACTCAGGACTGTATGACGTGTTTATATGCATAGCAAATTGAGAGATTATTGCATTTTGTTTTTCTGCCATTCTGCCATAGTTTCCTGGTTGACCGGCAATCAACCCAAAGGCGGCTTCAGGCAGGCATTGTGATGTAAAGAAGACTGGTTTCCAGTTTTGTTTCCTAGTGACTTTAACCAGATCGCCTCTCCTCTCTGACTCCTTGAAGCTAGCCAGTCCGCTAGCACCTCTCTGACCTTTCATCTCCAAGTCTCTTTTCCGAATTGCATTTTCGAGGTCCTCTCCACCTCCAATGAGTTTGGCGTCCCTACCCTTCCTCTCCAAAAATTTAAAATTCAGCTCCTCCTTCGGCAGTCTTTATCGCCTCAATCGAGTCGTAGCCTCGTCTTTTCATGGGTCTCTTCAGTTTGGGGAACAGAAAAAAGTCACAGGGGGGCCAAGTCTGGGGAATAAGGTGGCCGCGGCATCACTAGAGTGTTGTTTTTGGTTAAACATTTACGCACAAGCAACGATGTATGCGCAGGAGCGTTATCATGGTGCAGAAGCCAATTTTTGTTCTTCCACAAATGCGGGCGTTTCTGGCGGATTGCTTCGTGCAAATTGCGCATAACTTGCAGGTAATATTCTTTATTGGCAGTACGAACCTGTGGCAAGAATTCGTGATGCACCACGTCCCTGTAATCGAAAAAAACTGTGAGCAAAACCTTCACATTCGACCGAACTTGGCGCGCTTTTTTCGATCATGGCTCATGCAGCAGCTTTCATTGTGATGATTGAGCTTTGGTTTCCACGTCATAGCCATAAACCCATGATTCGTCCCCAGGTATGACCCTCTGGAGCAAAGTTGGGCTCAACAGCTTCTTAGCAATGTTAACGCGACGGTGTTTTTGGTTGAAACTGAGCAGTTTTGGCACGAATTTCGCGGCGACGTGTCTCTATGCCCAAATCATTGGTCAAAATCGAATGGCACGAGCCAATCGATATATTTAGGTCTTCAGCAACTTTTCTAACGGTAATTCGACGATTGATCAATACCATTTTCTTCACTTGATCTATTTTTTTCCTCTGTTGTTAACGTGCCTGGGCTTCCGGCACGATCTTCGTCATTGACATCTTCTCGGCCCTCTGAGAACATTTTTTACCACCGATAAACGTTGCTTTGGTTCAGGGTAAGGGTAGCTTCACCATACGCCACAGTCAACATTCGGAATGCGTCTGCGCACTTAGTTTTGTTTTTCACGCAAAATTTGATACAGATTCTTTGTTCCATTTTGTGGAATAGGCAAAAATGGAAGACAATCAAAAACCGACCTGGTCAGCTTAAGTGAGGGACACGTGTACCAACATAACGCCATAAAAATATCGAAAATCGAATGTACGTAGCTCGCGGAAATTCAAATTCGCGATACTTTTTGGACATACCTCGTATCTTTCCTGGACGTAGAATAGTGCGGTAGGCGTCTAATTTGGAAGTGGTCGTAAAATATACCTCTTAACCGACCAGCCAAAACATCTCATTAATGTATATGGTGTCAACTAAATAATGTCGTACTTATAAAAGTAAAATGTATCAACTGTAAGCTTTTAGAATGTTATTTCAAGAACACAATTAATTAAAGAGAAACTCAAAATATTTTAAAGAAGTACATGCACGAAAGACAAAAGCCTCTTTAACAGCCTCGTTGTCAGTTTTTATTTTATTTAAATGATGAACTATACTACGTTTCGTGTCTCATTTGAGACTTCTTCAGGTATAAAACTTTATCTGTTCATGGACCTCGCTCTTTGACTCCTTCGGCGAAATGCAGGAAATAAAATGAGAGTTGTTTCCCAAAATTAACCTTGTTCACGTTGTTTCTTCGTACCGCCAGTATCTAAAGATATACCAGATTTGACACACAGAATTGAAGAGGATATAGCGTCCATTACTCGGAATTTGTTATCCAAAGTTTGAGAAAAATTGGATTTTTGATTGAATGTGTTCCGTGTAACTAAAAAGTTCGTCAAGTTCAATTTGATGTCTGATTTGTTGTAAACAGTTTAAAATAAACTGTTATGATATGCCATTAAAACGTGAGACAATATTTTAGGAGCACTTAATATTTTTATTACAACATAATTTTTTTCTTGTATTTGTCTTAGATCTCTGGAGATTATTTTAACTTAATGATGCTCATCATAGCGTTTCGCGATGCTCTTTAGACAGGAGCCTTGAACTGTTACGTGTTCTTGACGTAAATTGAAAAAAAAACGGCCTCTTTGTCTCGAATTAGTTTTGGACTTTGGATAGTGTTGTTCCTTATTTTCAATGTTCGTTCAAATACATTTGCTTAATTTTAAAGTCTGGAGACCGGCATTGAAATTTTCCACGAAAAGTAACATTACCTCCACAATTATGTTGTATAATTCAATTGTCGCGATTTTCTGTTAAATAATAGTTTCAGAAAACTTCAAGCAAAGTTTCATTCGTCGTGATCTTCGTATTTCGTATCAGATGTCAATTTGGTATATTAGTTTTGTAATTGGCAGCATACCTCTACTTCTTATTCTACTTGCCCCGCGAGTTTTTCAATTTTATGTGACTCATTGATTTCAGAAAAGCATTCGAGAAATATTTATTCCGCATATTTTTCAATTGCTACGATTCTTTTCGACGACTCTGCGGCTCTTAAATTCCATCCGAGTCTTTTATCAAGGTTGAGCATAATAACTTGAGTGTACGAATGCACACCAAAATATAGAACAAAATATGTAATATTTATGACGTATATTTACAAAAAGTATAAATTTCTTTCTTTCTATAACTATTTTACAAAATTAACATTGCTATTTACATAAAGCATTTGGGAAGTGAACCGATCCTTTGGAATACAAACTCTTTTTAATACTAAAAGATCAAAGTTCTCATATGCCGAGACACCTTCACCTATTTTAGGAGGTATATGTACCGGGGTCAAAGACCTTGGGCATATGGCAAGAGCTGTCCGCTGATCGCATTGGATCAGTCGGCCAACTGCCTCCTGAAACTGGTGAAGACACGGAGAAGGGAATGCTGCGTCCTCACAGCAGACTCGTCTCCCGTCATTCGGAAGGGCGTGAGAATAGTACCCAATGCCCGGCCTACCTGATGCAGGTTTTCTAGGGTTTTCCCTGCATCTCTTTAGGTGAAACACCGGGTAGGATCCTTAAACCATAGCCCGGGGGCCCTAGTTAACCCTTGGCTACCTTTCTCTACCTTCCGCATCCCCAACATTCACATCGAATGGACAAAAAACGGGATGTAAAAAAGTCGTAAGAATAAGAAATAAAAATTACGTTTGTCATGATTATTTTAGCAGTAATTAAAACTTTACCTTACTGCCTGTTTTAAAAGGAGATAAGCCTATAAATTATAAATTTATTACAAGAGTTAATGTTTATTAGTTCTTGGAGATAGCCGCTCATAACTTTTTCGATTCAGAACCGACTCAGGCTCAAGATGCGACGACTCAAGCAATAAAGGTACGGTTACAGCTAGGCGAACACTTGCGAACCAGCAGTAACGAACATTAAGTTCACTTTGGTGTGACCAGTGACCGAGCGGGAGCGAATATCATTCAGTCCTGTTCGCTAGTGCCACATCTGTTGCCGGTTTTGCAGAGAATCATCAAAGGAAATTCGTGTTCAGTCGATTCGGCGTTCACCTCAGTGTGACAACTCGCTGGTGTGCTGCTTGTTGATTTAGTTCAACAATTGAATTAACAATTTCATTTAACAACATAAGTGTGTGTTTTGTGTTTGTTTACGCTTATATTGGTGTGTAACTTTGTACTTCTTATTTTATCGCAATTAGCTTTAGAGGGAAGTGTGTTGGGTAAGAACAGAAGAGGGAGACAAAGGATGGAATACTAAGCAGTTAGGGAGGATCTGAGATGTGGTAGTTACGTATAAATGAAAAGGTTTGTGTGTGAGTGCGGGGGGGGGGGGGGAGTTAAGGCACACGTCCATAATTATGCGGAGCAACAGCGAACAGCGGTTTTACTGCAGATATTTCGTATTTGTTCACTCTAGCGTGACTTCACCCCTTCTCTACGGCGGACATCAGTGAACGTTCAGTTCGCAGTGTTCGCCTAGATATAACCGTACCTTATGACTCAAGTAACTCGCTCACGGGTCTACAAATCTAACAGTGAGTCGTAACTTTTTTTACTGAGTCGTTTTAGAGATGTCATTTTATAAGAATCGATTCTCGGAACTTTTGCCCACGCGCTTTCTCTTCACCGTGGCGTAGTAGATGACAACTATAAGGAATCCGGCCGCTTGTACGTTTTTGTGGCAAATCTGGTAATATACTTGCTTCTTTCTGAGAATAGGAATTGTATGTGGAGAGAAAGCAATGACTTTTAGTTTTCCATTAGGAACTACAAAGAAGCGTTCTGTTTTGTGCATCGTGCAAGTCTGCAGAAATACGTCGCACTCAGCACCAAACAAACTATTCGTTTCAAGACTTACGGGAAACATTCTTCCAGTTGTCCCTCAAGCACTGATTCTGAAACAGACAGTGACGAGAATCTTAAAAAAAAAACAGAAAAATACTGATTCTTGAAAGGAATCAGTTAGTGAAGAAGAAAATAGAAACCGTAATTTTGAGAAAAACAAAATTGTATATTGGATTCCTACATGATTATGGTGTTATTTTTTATTTATTGGAAAATCAGCGGAACATCGTATAGGTTAGATATTATATTAGGTGAACTTTTTTACAATTAATGTGATGAATTTGGAATATCAGCTGGTAGAGCAACTGCAATATTTTTAAAAAATCGTCCCAATCCGGCCAGACTTAAAAAGGAAGTCCAATGGCCAGAAAAAGGACAAATATCGGAACCGTTACGAATATCATTCAGGACTAAATACAAGCAATAATTAAGTGTTTGGAAATGTAAATTCTAAAGCACTCAGATTTATCAGAGTTTGCCACAGTCAGAGTACAAGTAACGAACACTGTGTAGTGTCTTGTATCAATACAGGATACAGTCGGAGTATCACAGATTCGCTATTAAACCAGCAATGTGGTTTATTGGAAAAGCTACATGAGACAAGCAGTGGTTTTAAACACATCGAACCACTTTTTACAATTTAAGCTTATTCGTCAAGCTAAGTAAGCAAATATCTAGTTTTAGAATACACGTCGAGTGATTTATAAGGAGAACAAGAGACTTTTATATGTTGCAACAACGTTCTTGTGTCGATCACAATTTTGTTCCTTTATTAGATGATATTATTGTGGTAGCAATATCTATTAATTAAAACTTAAAAGTATTGTAAATATATGGTATACATAATACGATGTTGTTATAAGTACTATATCATAAGCATTTAATAATTTTGTTTTTTTTTATCACTGACTTCCTCCTGAATTGCAAGTTTCGCATGTGTTGAAACCAGACATGTACATGCATGTGATGTAATCATGTGGATATTATATATTTTCCTCGTCTAGGCTAAAACACAATTTGAAACGATGTCTAATAGCATAAATGATATACTACATAAAGATTAGACCACGAATGTATTTGTCTTACATATGACTGTGTAAAAGCATAAAAAGAATGTCTCCTCTACAGTAATATTGTTTATCTATAACCGACATACGGTCAGTTTATTTGCCTCATTTTAATTCTAAAATGATTTAAAGTTTTTATGTACACACAGGAATAAATGGAAATATATTATTGGTCAAGATTTCAAAAATGAAAGTTCTATATTGTCAATATAAAAATGTATTGTTTCGAATTATTCTATTAAGTACAGTACTATAAAATAATACATGTAAAAATGAAGAAAGTAACTCCAAAGGTAATGAAATATTGAATAAATTATTATTTTCATGTATTTAATATAAAACATTAATTAAATTTTTTTCTGAAAGTAACAAATACAATATTTTTGCTGGCGGCAAAGGCAATCTCACTCCAAGGTGTGCTGAGACGTCACGCCATCAGACAGACGTCAGAGACGTTTCGGAGCAGACTCAAAAATCTGCCTGACCAAACGCGTTTTTCTTTATTTTAATGTAATTTTTCGAACTAATTTGTATCCATGGAGTCAGTAGGAATAATAAAATTTAGAGGGTTCAGTTCCCAATTGCATTCAACCACAGAATAGGTATTTTTCCCGAGGTACCCTAAAATCTTGACTCCCAATTTACGTTTATTGAACCTATTCCATGTAATACTTGTAACTTTTCCTACCACTGTAAGTCTTACCTCAGGCAAAAATTAATTCTAAGAAGATGTTATTATTACTGTGTTTCGATTGAGCAAACCTATCATTACATTGTTTAAGTAGCTGTAATTAGAGTTTGTAATGGTGCTACTGATTTGATAACTATGTAATTAAACATCGCTTCAAAAAATTCAAATCTTGGTTCTTCCTCATTATTCATTTAAGGCGTGTATTAAGCTACTGAAGTAATACGAATTAGTATCTATCATTTCCGGGAATTTTCTGGTAAAGTCGTGTTTAATTCCGTAGCTAATTTAGCCATCACCTTCAAAAGTAATAGTCCGTTTATATACAGAGTATTTCAAAAATACTTATCCGATGTCAAAAATTCTTAACTATTCAGCTTTTAGCCCGATGTGATTGTTAAAAAAAGGAACCTGTACAGTTTAAGGTTGTTATCAGTACAACTTGAAATTAATTGGTTAACCAGTAGGTAACAGTATTAATTTTTACTAATTGTAGTATCGGTTTATAAAACATTCAGTTTACGTGACTCCTCTTCCAGCAACAATGATCGAACTGCGAAACCGTATAACAGCAGCCGAGGAAATGATGTCTAGTCATATACCGAGCATCTCACATTGGACTTATGTATTTTATTACAAGATTAACATTAATTTTATATGGTCATTATATTTCAAAATATATACAAGTCAAATCGAATGATTCTTTTTGATACCCCCTATACAATAATTATAGTGTTTTACAATGCTGGAAGTTCCCCGTCTTCAGTCTATACAGCATTCGTTGCAATTCTGCTTGAATTTGGTCAAAACGTGGCCATTTTTAAGCGATTCTCAATTTTAAATATAAGAGTAAAATATATGTGTATAATATCGGGCGTCTGTGTTAAAAAAAAGTATTCACATTTTTATTATTGCCAATGCTAACGATGCGATGAACGTTTCACTCAAATATCCTATATCGACGATTAGTAGTGGCAAGCGCCTTGCCACATAGTGGAGTGAATGTTTGATCCAATACATTCGATTGAAACGTCGGTTGAATATTATGGGAATGTTACGTACAAGTTAAATGGACGATAAATAAAAAGACTGCCAATAAGTCAGCACTTTATTTTATTAATATTTAATTAATACATTTCCTATGTTTCATCATTTCGTCCGTAACAGTCGCGAGGGATGATCCGCGTCACCAGATTCCTCTAATGTAAATAGAACATCCATTTAATATTTTTCCTAAAAAAAGTTGGATGAAACGTTGTATTTGTATTAATTAAATTGTAACTAACGAGAAAGTTGTAAACAGAATAGGGAAAAAGCGAACAATATGGGGGACGTTGACTAAGAGAAGGGATAGATTAATGGGCCACGTTTTAAAACACGAGAGTCTTGTAAAATTAGCATTAGAGGGAAGTGCTTGGGGTAAGAACAGAAGACGGAGGCCAAGGATAGGATCCGCTAAGCAGATTAGGGAGGATGTGGGTTGTGAGTTATGAGGAAATGTAAAGGCTTGCGAAAGATAGGTTAGCATGGAGGGTTGCATCAGACCAGTCTCAGGACTGAATACCACAACAAGAACAAATAGTAATAAAATTAATTATTGACTTATTGGCCGTCTTTTAATTTATTTTAAACTTATTCAGAAAATTATGTTTCAAAGGGAGTATGATGAGGATGTTATTGCTTCTGCCGCAAAAGTAATTTTCTTGTCTTAAAATTACTATTGATGTTTTGTTATCCATTCTACAGTAAAGTCGTGCATTTAAACGAATGAAACAATAAAAAACTGCAATATTTTTTATATAATGCTTTGTGTATAACTGCGAAAAACTAAAGAGAGATTAAAATATAGAAAACTGATACAAAAAACCCGTAATATTAACTAATTTCATTATTATAAATAAATTAATTATATTATCTGACAATGTTGTAAATAAAAACCAAAGTGTGGCCAAAGTCAGCAATGTAAAAATTTAATTAGAATAAGTTCCGCCCCCAAATTTTAGGGATCTCCTCAGTTATTTAAATAAAATAGTACAATAAGTGTTTGTTGCTACAGCAACATCCGAGGCTAAATGATATTATCCCTCATTTTGGCCTATGACATTCTGGGAGCAAAAGAACTTTTCTTATTATATTATTTAAATAACTAAGGAGGTTCCTAAATTTGAAGTACGAAACGTATTCTAATTTCATTATTGTATATTAGCTTTTCCCCTATCTAAGTGTAACATTCAATCAAAACAGCAATTTTTTATTTATTTATTTATTTTATAAACTTCTTGTGCATATTATTCAAAATATATAAATTATTAACATGTACGTAATGAAACCATAATTGTAAAAGCACAAATCACCGATACAAATATATTAACGAAACTTGATTGAACTGATTTCACTGGGTTGGAGGAATCGTGTGGCACTGTCCAATTGCTTCCAAGTGAGTCGCCGAGTGAGAGTATGCTTATAATCCAACCAATCCTACCCAGTGATTCACCTGAAAGAAATGTAGGGAAAACTCTAGAAAACCTGTATCAGGTAGGTCGGGCTGCTGGAACTGTTCTCACGCCTTCCGAATGACGGGAGAGGAGTTGTTATGGGGTCGCAGCATTACTTCTGTCTCCGAGAGTTTTAGATGGCAGCTGACCGACTTATCCAATGGGACCAGCCTACAGCTCTTACCGTATGCCTAAGGTATGGGACCCCAGTACATGAGCCTCAAGCCTCCCAATAGAGATGAAGGTGCCTTGATATGTGACAACTTAGCAATTAGAGAGAGAACGAGGCATCCCGAATGAAATCCCCATCATAACTCCGTGGTGAAATAACTGCGAGAGAAGCTCCTACATTTATCCTCTCCAAATTTTTAAATAATTTTTGGTATATTAATAAACCATCCAATATATGAGAAATAATTAAAATAAAAAATAGCACATGGTCTCTTTTCTTGTAACTTCCAATGGTGCACAATTACAGGGTGTAGAAGTGGAAATGCATGTTTTTTACTATTGAATAACATCCGCTGCGATAGTATAGAAGAAGTTATATATATGCGTTTCCACTTCTACACCCTGTAATCTTCTCGGCTTTCCCCGACATATCAATAAATAATATGAAAATTGCAACATAGTTTTAATTATTACAACAAATAAATTATATTCATATTACTAATTTTGTTATATATACTTGTCCACCTGAATAGGTTCCAAGGCTCGTTTCCCAATTGTCACTTTGTAGCGGGTGTTATGTTTTATTTGACTGCCCCACATAATTAAACTTGTTTATATTCCTTTCTTGAGGCCGTAGTTCTCTTGTAAATAGGACACAAGTGTCCATTTAAGTTTTGTTTCCAGATTAAAGTACACTTACGTCCTACAGTAATTATCTGTTCTATTAAATATTTGTTTGTAAGGAATATTGTTGACTACTAATTTTCAATCCCTCGAAGTGCCATGTTAATATATACTCACTACCTACAACAATAAATTTTCATTTTAACTTTTACATTACATATGGTTGATACGAGGATCATTTTAAACGGGCTCAAGCACAGCGTCTTCGACTGAAAACAGTTTAGCCCTAATTAATTTCAATGCACAACGTAAAGCGGCATTTTTTTAAGTTAAGTGGTTGCTTTGCTTACATTTGTTTTTTACATGTACAGAATTCACAATAACATCCTAATTCCACTTATCTTCACCACAATAAAATCATGCATATCCTCCTTAATCAAAAGCTCCAACCACCCCAAGGACACCATAGCCCTCTTCCACAGTATTCCATCTCCTCCTCCATACTACTGCAGACTCAAACGAAAGCTACCAATCGACTACATCCTTCCACCACCTCATTCGCGAATAACCTAACTTTCTCTCAGTTAGCTGGCACCTCATTCTCCGCTCTTCAAATAGCTATTCCTTTATTTCTCTTCTTCTGATTCCCCCTACTACCCTAAACTCTATTAATATTCACCGCCAACACTAAGTCAATCAAATATTAGTAACTGCAATAACATAATCATGTTCACAGCTCTGTCGTTTCTCTCGCTTTTAAATCGGTTGTCAATGGACTTAGCCATTTATTCAAGTAATCATGTAAATTATTTATTCAGTGAATAAATATCTATATGCCTTGTAATAATAACTGTACTATCTTCGGATATAAGTTGTCGCAATAAAAAATGTACAGATGTATGAATTGAATTCAATATGCCTCTAGTAAATTTCAAATTGAGAACCACTAGTAATGTTTCAAACTCTTTTTTTTATTAACACTACCGCAGTCACCGTTTAAATATCCGAGTGAATACATATTATCCATCAAACACGTTGCCGTTGGACCATTAACACTTATCTTCCGTGGACTATTGGCCTTCGGTTTATCTGTCAGAAAAGAAATACATCTATTCCTAATCTTCCGCATTCGTCAGTAGGCTAACCCTGACTGTTCCTGCTCGGCGATATAAACATATTATTCAGCGTTTGTTACGTACATGACTACTACTTCGTCTTGAAGGATCCTACCCAAGGATGATTTGATGAGCCATTTGCTAACGGCTAACAGACTCGTTTTTCAGTGCGCCAATTTTCTTAATCGCCTCAAGGGAATTATCGTGATTGTAATTCTTTTCCTGCGTAAATATGAAAACGAATCTACATATTATTCCAGTCATGAAGTTTTTAAGGTACGTGCTTCTTCGCATTTTTAATTCGTATTAATTATTTAACTCCCTAATTATGTTTCCTAAACTTATTTATTACGAAAAATAAAATAAATTCCTTTATTTATTTATATAGACATTGTCATAATTACGACAGTTGTTTGATAATTCTGGTTAAAATGTACGAAAAACATTTTTGGGATCTTACTTAATTTTTCGACATAGTCTCAGTCATGGACTTCGGGAGTTTCCAATTTTTCAACCCATCACAAAAATAGGTTTTGTCAAACTCTGCAAAATACTCCGTCACAGCCTGTATTACTTTCTCATTTGAAGAAAATTCTTCCCACCAAGCCAAATTTTCATGTTCGAGCCCAAGGAGAAGTAACTTATGCTAGTCTGCTAAATAGGATGAATGAGAAACAAATTCGAATCCCAACTCTTACACTTTCGCTATTGAGACTGATGCTGTGTGCGCTGGTGCATTGTCCTGGTGAAAACGCAATTTCCTGCGCACTAATTTTAGTCATTTCTCGTTCAGAACCCGTTTCAAACGATCCAATAGAGCCTAGTTATGGCTGTGCCCTTTTCTAAGAATTTTAAGAAAAAACCGTGGTCTTCACCTTCCCTGCTGATAAAACAGTTTTTTCGGTTCCCTTTCACCAGATTTTGTCCATTGTTTTATTTGTATTTTAGTCTCTGAAGTGATAGATCCAAGTTTCCGGTTAAGAATATGCGCAAAAAATCTTGTGAGTTATGTTTAAACATTGTTAGATTCTCAGTTGAAATGTTTTTCCGAATCCGTTTATGGACTAATATCAACATTCGAAGCATCCATCGCGCACAAAGATTTTTCATGGAGGATGCAATGCAGTCATTCAGTTGAGAAGCTATCTCGCTCACTTTTAGACTTCAAACTTCCATTAGGATATTGTGAACTTTTTCGGTGTGTTCCTGAGTGCCGGCCGGAATGAGTTCCACCTTCTGTGCTTCTGTGACCTCGTTAATTCAGAAGTAAATGATCATCAGTGATGGGGCTGATTCCGCATGAACTTCATCCAATACGGTTTTGATTTGTGCAGCGGTTCAACCCTTAAAATAAAAGTATTCATTGACAGCGCGAAAGTGAAAAATTTACCACAATTATCGACCAACCTTCGTATCTTCAAAGTGTTAATACACACCACATTACCTTAAAGTAATTTTATTTTACCAGATTGGTCAGAAATATTTTCTTTTTTTAGAGGGGGGGGGGGGGCAAGTAAAATTAAATTGACACCTGATAAACTTGGAAGAAGCTGCAGAAATAGTTCTCTGGTTTCCAATTGGGTACAGCAGCGATTAGGACGACGTTTTAACGACCACGTGCTCTGTCCTCAACTTCAGGCGAAAGAACACGTGGTCGTTGAAACGTCGCGTCTTAACCGCAGTTATACCCAAGTGGAAACCGAAGAACTATTTCTGCAGAAACTAAAACTACAGCAGGAAAGTCTTCGTTCACTTAAACTTGGAAGAATACCATGAAACTATCTGACGCAATAAAGTTGGAAGTATACTAATTACGCAAACAAAAATAAATGACAGGCGACTTTGTAGCTCTAAGTTCCACGCGTAACATCATAATATCTAAATTTTATTAATAAAGATTAACAAAACCCAATACCCTATTGTTCCTCGCCCCAAATCACAACATTCCATTTTTCCTTTATTACAAGTTTTTACATCACATGCTTTCTAGAAAAATGTATACATATATGCACTTTCCTTCTTGGTAAAAAAAGAAAAATCATAAGGAACCACTTGACACATATCAAACATTGTTGTCTTATTGAGACTGGTCTAATGCAACCCTCCATGCTAACCTATCCTGCACAAGCCTTTTTTTTTCATTTCTATGTAGCTATCACGTATACTATAGAGACCTATTAACTGTAATACTTTCCGATTTTTATCTGCGTGCTCAACAGAGGTATTGCAACTCAAAAATGTTGAAAATTCCCATTTTAAATGGCTGTAATTTGTAAATGGTACGTCACTTACCACTGATAATATATGTAAAGTAACTACACCATTATGTGTAAAAGTACTAACAATATTGAGGTTCTCAAACTGTTTCTTCTTGAAGAAATAAGCCTACTAAGATTGAATTTTCTTCATTATAATGGACAAATTCGAGTTAACACGGAGTATATGAAAAAATAATATTGTGCAAGTAATTAGAGGTTTAATTTTAGGCCTGAATGTATTAAACAGATACAGTTTATTTGAATAGAATACGACAACACAGTCCTGGATAATTTAGAAAAGCGTAGATACCTGCAAACGCGAGAAACGGCGTGCACTCTGCATCAAAAGCTCAGTCGTTTTTGAACCGGACACAATATAAACGAAACGAAATTAGTTTTGAACAGCCAAAACATGAGGGAAAACATCAAAACATTACTGTTTTCTGAAAAGATGCGGATCACTTGGGGTGGACTGACCTCTCTGACAGAGACTCGAATGCGATTTCCAACTTCGTTTCTAATTTTGTTAAAGTGATACGTTCTGGTATTATTTTCTACCTTAATCAGGTCGCAAGTCTTGAAGGAATTTAATTAATAAATACTAAATTTTTTTGAAATCAACATGTTTAATTTACCAATGATGCTAGTTTATTGCTCGATTAAGATTATAAAATTGATCATATTCCAATAGTACCCCCCCCCCCCATCCAATCCAATTATCGCTGGACCTGTTGCGTTTTCCCGTGACATAGTGCGGTTTCAACGCGATGTGAAAACGCATCCGACTCGCTACCCGTCCAAGTGTGGCATTTCGCATTTAAATTCATGTTGTCTCATCCGCTGCAGCGTTTGTTACTACCATACTACAATATCAGTAGCAAACCTTAAGGTTTTTAATTCTTCTCCTTGCAGTTTCATTCCTTTCCGTATTCATTTTTAACTTTCTTCATATATATAAATTAAAGAGTATGGCTGACAGACTACATCCTTGTCTTACTCTTTGCTTTATTTCTACTTTATTTTCTTCCCCTTCAATTCTAACTACTGCTTGCTGCCATCTGTAGAAGTTACGGATAGCTCTTCTTTCTCGATATTTTAATCGTGTCCTATTCAAAATCCATATTAGTGTGTGTTATAGTTCACTTTATCAAATGATTTATCTAAACCTACAAATGCCATGAACGTAAGACTGTTTTCTCTTATTCTGTCTTCTAAATTTAGACGCAGAGTAAATATTCCTTCTTTTGTCCCTACATTCCCTCTTAAAACCAAACTGATATTCTTTTAACTCTTATTCTATTTGTCGTTTCATCCTCCTCCATACTATGTTCGTTGACATTTTACACGCATTAGTACTAAACTAATTGTCCTGTGCTGTTCGCATCTATCAGCCCCAGTCTTCTTCGATATAGGGTTAATTATGCTGTTCCTAAAATCCTCTGGTATGGAAGATTTCGCAAACGATCCTGAACAGCGTTGATATTGCTTCTTCGTCTGATGATCTTATCAATGTTATTAATTCCTGGCGCTTTACCGTTGCTCAGATCTGTCTAACTTCGATCAAAAATGTCGCACCCAACTCTTCATCATCAACCTCGTCTTCTTCTATTACTGGCTGATCTCAATTTCCACCGTGATACAGCTCTTCTAGATATTTCTTCCGTCTTTCTGCATTTCTTCTTTATCTAGAATTGGCTTCGCATCTGCTTTCCGGATGTTTTTGCTAGTATTTTTCTTCTCTCCGAATGTTTATTTGATTTTCAATTCGTCTATTTTCACTTTCACCATGAAATCTTCATCTGCTTTGCATTTCTCTTGTAGCCAAGCCTCTTTTGGCTGATTTGCACTTCCTATCTATGTCATTCTTCAAGCGTCTGTACTGCTCTTTACCATTTTCATCTCTCGCGTTTTTGTATTTACGCCATCTTCAATCATTTTTATTATTTATTGTGTTATCCATTCTTTCCTATTGGTCTAAGCTATTCTTCCTACTTTTTCGTCGGCTACTCTTGTCATTTCTTCTTTCAAGCGTGCCCATTCCTCTTCTATATTCTTACTTCCTCCTTTCTCCATCAATCTATTCAGGATTTCTTCTTTGTAACGTTGAAGCACCTCCTGTTCTCTCAGTTTTTCTAATTTCCATCTCTTTGTTTTAATTCCTTTTTTCTGTTTCTTTATTTCAGCCTGCATTTCATAATCAACAGATTATGGTCTGAATTAAAATATGCCCCTTGGTAGATTTTGCAGTCCAGCACCTGATTCCTATATGTCTCACCATTATGTAGTCCAATTGGTACCTGCCCGTGTTCCCCGGCTTCTTCCACGTGTTAGTTTTTTATGATTCTTGAACCATTTTGCTCCATGCAAAATTCTACTAGCTTTGATTCCTTTCCTCAAGTCCATAGTCCCCCAACTGCATAACTTTCTCTTCCCTTTCCTATTACTGCGTTCCAATTTCCCATTATTATAAAATTCGCGTTTCCTTTGACATACTTCATTATTTCTTCAATTTATTTGTAGATTTTCTCTATCTTCTTTTTCTGCGGCACTTGTGGGCATATAAACTTGTATTATCGTCGTTGGCTGTGGTTTTGTGTCTAACTTTACGGTAACTAATCTTTCACTATATTGTTCATAATAACGTATTCGTTGTCCCAGCCTTTTAATCGTTTCAAAACCTACCCCCGCATTCCCTATATTCGCTTTTGTGCTAATCACCCTATATTCATCCAACCAAAAAATTTGCTCTTTCTGCCATTTAACTTCAGTAATTCCTGCTATATCTAACTTTAATCTTAACGTTTCCATTTTTAAATTTTCTAATCTACCAGCACGGTTCAAACTTCTGACAATTCCGCGCTCCGATTCGTAGAACATTATTTTTCATTTTTGATGACATCCTCGCGAGTATTTCTCGTCCGGAGATTCGAATGGGGGACTGTTTTACCTCCGGAATATTTTATCCGAGGCTGCCATCATATTGTTATGCATTGAACGTTGCATGTACGCGGGAAATTAAAGACACGGCTGTAGTTTCCCCATGCATTCAGCAACAGTGGCTCAACCATTAAAGCTGTACCAGCCAGCTTGTGTTTATTCAACATTGAGCCATTCCTGGACACTATCGGTAATAGTGAGGTCCGTTGCCCCTCACCATACTAGTTTTTGTCCGCCACGAAAAATCTGTATCTCCCACTTCGCAACCTTGGAGAGACAACCGATGTGTACAATTGTGTAGTTTATAAAATCTGTTTTTCTGATTAAATTACTGCTCCATTCGTCTAATAAAAAGGTCACTTAATACCCGTATCAAAGAACATTCTGTAGTCTACAAACCTATCATCAATTCGAAACATTCATGTGATTAATAAAACACAAACATTTTAGTTATTGATACGAAATACTATTACAGAATTATATCCGAAATGCTTCATATTAAATCTCTGCGATTAGCGCACAGCTCAACAACGACAATGACCTTTATTGTTAGGCTAACTACTATGCGTTTGTACTAAGCTTTTCAGCATGCCACCTTCAAGTATGGTTTCGGCTGTTGCGTTTTATAATCCCTCTTCACTATGTGCCCATAGCTGGGCAATACATCGACCGCCAATCATTGTTGACTTAGCACATATCCAGAAAATGGCCCTATGTATCGCCAAAATGTACACGCCCCGTTTGAAACTGCGCGCTTCACTTGCACATATTAGCTTCCTTTGATTTGAGGAGAAAATCGCTTCTAAAGTCGATGTCAGCCGACTAGCATGTTCCAACCAACCAACCATCATCGGCCAATACAAGCCAACCCCAGTGCACACTATGCCCATAAATTGCTTTGGCCCATCTTGTGTCGTGGTATAGAGGGGCCATAACAATCGACTGAAAAATGCAACAAGTATTGCAGAAAAATTGTATGATATATATTTCATATGTCTGTAATTTGGCTACTATTTCGTGTAATTAGTATACTTTAATGACGTTGTATATTTGTTGTTTTCAACGATGGATAGTATTAACCGACAGGGATTCCATAAATTCATTGCGATTTTCCCATTACTTAAAAACCTGTTTATTATCATTCTATAATTTATGTTTCAAAGTGTGATCATATAACGATACTTCACTTTTCTTCAATCTATTATTTGGTAAACACGCATATTGATCTCATTATGTACTATGTTTGTAAACTATTTTAAGCAGAGTGCGTGATAGTGCACGTGATGACGCGAAGCAGATGTTCTGCGACCTTAGACATTCCCGATAACCCCTGCCGGGATTCCGCAGCACCACCTTTCTACCATCCGCAAAAACAAAACATTCTTGCTTTCACACTTAAAGTGACATAAAATTCTTTAAGCGTATGTAATTGTTTTTTAATTCTATAAAAATGATTACTTAAATACCCTGGAAACAAGTGGAGAGAGAGAGAGAGAGAGAGAGAACATCGACATGTCACCTTCTTTGTCCCAACTTCTTGCTCGATAACGTTAATCTAAACCTTAAAAAATTTCACACATCATCTTGTCACTTAGTAACGAGTTTACTTCACCCTGCCTGTGCATATGCGAGAAAACTAACAAAATATACATTTCCGCTATTAATTGTCGTACTTGGTAATTCCTAATCCGTAATCCTGCGTTTCGTCAATTTTATTTATTTTTAAAATATTTAATTAATATGGTTTCAATATATTATTTGTAATTTCTGCTTTAGTTAGGGGTTTCACTCCACGTTTATTCGTGTTAAATAAATGCTTAGTCTTGACCACCTCTGGTCACAAACACCAGACATATCAACATGGCGAAATACTACAAAAAACTTGAGAAATATACGAACACTTTGTCCTTCGAAATTTATGGTTCAGTGAATAAACTGAGATAGTCTACGATAAATACTTCCTTATGAGTCAAGAGCTGTTATTTAGCACTCATCGTATAATCAACCGTTGAAAAATTTTATATTCTTTTAAACGGAAATCTGTTACTATTTTGTAGAAATCGTATGCTATATTATTTTTAAATTTCGTAAGATATACAAAGAAAATTTTTGTTACTAGAAATGGATCTTTTTTAGTTGCATTTAGAGATCGTTTCAAATTATTCGTACAAAGCGAGATCTATTTTATTAGACTATTTATTGATTCTTAAAAACTCTGACATTGCAAATTTTGTTCAGCTCAAATTCTCAAAGATTGTAATCGTTATTTTTAAAAATTTATGTTAAGATTTGAAACAATAAACAAGGTCTGACACGCAATTTCAGACTTTAATTTCTTCCTCATAGGTTGTTATCGTTCAGTGGAAATGTGTAGGGGACATTTATATATATACATGCGTGTGTTACCTTTTGTTATCAGCCAGAAAGTGTCGACGGTATTTGGCGAAAGAGTTGAGGGATGTAGTTAGCACTCGTCATATACATAGTTATGGCTTGAACACCGACATTAAGTAACACAAGTGGAAACCATTCTAATTAAACAGTTATGCGGCGACGATACCGTGTAATTCATTCGTCGCACTATTCAGACTTAAAACAACACTTCCTACTCTGTTGACATGACAGTGATTTCTCCGAGTTGAAAAAAATGGCAGTCCCAATCTTCCATAAAACATCATTCAGCATGACGAGTCGGACTTTAAAGCGCCATTCCAAAACACGAGAGTAGTGTATGTAATACACGAGAGTACATGAAGTATATCATAAACATCAGTTCAGCACCTTATGATTAATAGCCTGAGAAAAATAAGCACATTTGTGGTAGTATCGTAGTTGTAGGTGTGCCGGAAACAATAGCGATAATAAGGACATCCATCACTGTATCACCTAGGATATGGAGGCTGACAATTATACGATACATTCTAATATCCCACGATATAATTGGTGACTAATGATTCGTTTGCGAATTGAACCAGGAAGAAGCTCGCCATATCATATAACAGAGATGCGTAAATTGTATACTTTTAATATAATAATAAGTATTCACAACAGACGGCCAGTATAATTTCATGACAATTTTAGGAGAGAAAATAAGGTGTCTTTATTACAGATAAGTAGGCAATATAGAAGAAAACAGACACCTATAAGATTGATGTGCTATTCATTTATAAAACGTTTTATCAGACACAAAAACACTCGAGAAACGAACGCTTTGGTTAGATATTAATGAGATCTTTAATAGAGAGATGATATAGTGAACTAAAACCGATGACTGTCATTAGCTAGCCGAGTTTCACAATAACATCCTTCACAAAATCTGATTTCTGGCGAGTAATGGTTTTTTAAATGATCGACCTATTGCAATGAATCGTTAAACGTAGTCTATATGCGTACAGAAATTGTTTTAAAACTGTATTTGGAATGAGTTTACTACATTAATGTGATGTATGGATATACAACTAATTCTTAATTAATCGAAGTCTGTTTAAAAAATATGGAGCATTTGGTCGAAAAACAGTTTGGTTTTAGGCAAAACGTTGGGAGAAGGGAAGCAGTGTTGACTTTGCTTGTAATTTCAGAAAAATTGAAAAAGCAAACCTACGTCAATGACATAGAACTGCCTATAAAGAAATTTAAAAAGGAAACGGAAAGGAATCATACTGCATGTAGAAGAAATAAAGACATTAAGGTTTGCTGACGACATTGTGATACTAGCGTAATCGGCAGAAGACTGTATAAATGTCATGAACGTAATCCTGGAAAGTCAAGACTTTGCTATCTCGACAGTATAAATAACTATTTATGTTAGACATAATAAGTAGTATATTACAGGCAAGGAAAGTTTTCGAGAAAAAGAGGAATTTCTTTACGGCTAATAAAAGTCTGAATTCCAGGAAGTGAGTACTAAAAATGCTCATATGGAGCGTATCATTATATGGTTACGAAACGTGGACAATGGGAAGCCCATAAAAGAAAAGTATAGAAGCTTTCGAAATGTGCTACAGAAGAATTCTGAAAATCAGAGCATTAGAGAGGGAAGTGTCTGTGTTAAGAATAGAAAAGTAGATCAATGATGGGATACACTAAGTATATCATGGAGGATATTAGATAAAAATGAAGAGGCTGGAGGGTTTCATCATACCAGTGTATGTTTGTTCGTAGATTGTGCCGAGGATTTAGTCAATAAAGCGTATACCCAAAATTTCTGCCTCAATCCATAATCATCACGTCCTGACACGTGCCCTCAACATTGCATCAGCACATTAACAATGTCATTGCGGACGTCCCCCGATTCCAATCTGACTTTACATTCACGCAAATGAGATTTGACACACATTTAAAGTGAGCGTGCCATGTTTAGTGAGATAGTGACATTCAAGTCATGTCATTACACGAGTGTGTACACATGTTGCATTACTTGCCATTATATAATCGATTTGTGGACGATCGATAAATTAAATTTTCGTTTTCCCAGTCTTGCCGTTGAAATTCAAAGTGTATGGCATTGCCCATAATTATTGTTATTAATACTAAGAGGAAAAGGCAACGATAAAATCCGTATCTCCTGCTAATCTATTAAGTTGTTCTTCATCTGATAGTATTCACATGACTTAAATAATTATAGATTAATCCAAAAAACATTTATTGAATGACGAAGGTAAAAAAAAGTACAGTACATAGACGGTAAAATTTCCTTATATATGATGTATGCAAGTGAATCGTACACCGCACAGGTAAACAAGTTTATTATCAAGACCGCGCTTAATTTTCCTATTTTCTGGTCCGAGGATGTTTATAATATAATGTGAACTACTCAGCATCTTGCTTGCTTCGGATCTGTTCATGTTTGACAATTTATGTTGAAATTTCTTCAACCTGCCTCCACAACTGCATTTATACTACTTCATGTTATCATGCAAAAATGTTTTCCGTAATTGTCGTAGTAATATAAGTAAAAATTGTTTACTGTTCAAGGTGAAATATTTTATAGTCAATAACCTTTTAAATGAATAAACAAGTAACACTTCCGTGAATTCTAGCAACATATATTGGGGAGGGAGGCAAAACAAACCTACTCTAATTCCTGGTACCATTGAAAACTAAATTGGGGTGAGATATTTTGAGATATATGACTCCAAATGTTGGCTATTTTTCTAATGTTTTGGGGCAAATCTCACCAGTTCTTAATATGGTGCTACTTATGTACAGTTACAAGATATTGCGGCACATAGATCTACTGATGCTTAGTAATTGACTTCCAACTGACGTCCAAATTAGCCGTGATAAAATTTTATAGTGGGTAAATTTGCCCTGAACGGCCAAATGTACTACTTGGTGGGCTAAAATTTGCCCTGATAAGCCAAGTTTCAAGTACATGTGGCAGCTACAATTGCCTCGACTTGGAATCAAAAACGTTGTCCCTTTCTGCGCCGTGTGCGTGTTAACCAGGTGACGGTCCATTGAACATGTGCTGGTAACTTGTGAACCTCAGCTTATTTTCTTTGGGGTCTAGGGCTGCTTTATTACATGATATTAGGAGATGACGAGTGGGGAGCCTTAGGTGAGTTCTAGGTGATCTGACATGGAATGAATATATTTGTAATTCTTGTAATCCGAGGATCTTTTCAAATGGTATAATATTTTAATTTCGTTTGTATTAGTCGCTTTGTTATTTTTATTTACGTTTATATATTTTGGAATAGAAAATTATTAAAATTCATTTGTGGGTTGTATAACTTAGTGACAGAGTCGACTGAAAGTATAGCTAATTCCTGTCATAAATTCTGAATTTGAGGAAATACCAGGTCATTATGTAAATTAGTGTGTTTTGCCCATTTTTTAATATGGAAGTGCTCAGCCTTATAATTGTATTAGGATTTAAGCCCAGACCTGTCTTAATGAATTCGAGCAAGTATGGAAAACTTGTCAACAGGAATCTTAATCCTACCCACCCGGCGACAACTACTTAATACGTGGTCTAAGTTATACGACATACGTGTTAATGTGTTTTAACATAATTTTGAATTTAGTTAACTGACAATTTCAAAGGTCAAAGTTGTCTATTTTAAGGGGCCTCATGGAATTATTTTCAAAATTATAAATTAAAAGAAAGTGTACTATACCTGTCGAGAAAATTAACACTTTTTCCTCTAACATATCCGAATAAATCAATACTGTATACGAATCCAAAATTTACAAAATTATGATCAGTGGGAAAAATTCTTTTGAAACTTTCCGTTCATCATATTTATAGAAATTTGCACCGAAAATTTACTTTTTAAAAAATCTTTGTATGTCCAGTCGCCAAACATTAGCGTATACATGTAATATTTAGGGTCGGTATGAAAATAAACCACTTTGATTTTTATAACACCGGAGCTGTTTATTTTATGTTGTATATTATTTTTATTTTAAAAGTATTCATAAAGATAAATACACGTATTTAAAGTTTTTATATGCTCATCAATTTATGAATTGTTTTTGTAATATTATTTACCTATTAAACGTTGATAGGAGAGTAAAATAACTCTGATAATATATATTTTGGTCGTATGGATTTGTTGACAGACGTCATTTAAAAGTCGGCCGCGTCGTGCCCCTTGACTCCTTGCAATACTTACAGATTGATACAATCATATGAGGTCATTGATACGTAGGAATTTTTCCTTGTTCTGGAGTGTACTGGGTTAAGATAATTATGTAATAATGGTCGTATTATAATAAAACCTAGATCAGACAAGATCATAGTATGATAATTCGTTAATAACTTTGAATAAAATTCGAAGATCCCGAAGTATATTATTGAAGGTTAATAAGTTTCTTCGTAAAAATTATACTGAACTGTTATTTAGTCCTGACTATTTTTTTTAATCTTACTTCTAATGTTACTGGTTCACAGAATATCTTTCGAAATGGCCAGACCTAAAAGGGGATTGTACAAAGTGCATTGTGTGTGTAAGACTCCTAACAGAGAATGTGAAATCGTTTTCATTCTGTTTCTGTAATGCTGTTGGTAGTTTCTTTAATTAAATCAAACTGTTACTATTTCATCAGTTGCCCTCCACTGTATCAATTAAAATTTTTTGAATTCTTGCAAAAAACGTCATCTGTGCCATATCTTGTATTGTTTATCGTAAGTTATTTCTGCAATGAAACGAGACGAGTTCAAACTTAAGAATCCGGAATTAACCAAATTATGTCTATTTTAAATGAAGAAATAGAGATTTTTAAGTTTTAAAGGTTGGTCTCTGCCACACTCACAAGGATTAGTGATTAGTGGGATCATTGTTTCGTACGATATGTACTTTAAAATATTTGTTTTGCAAATACAACTTGTATGCACCCTTAACTTGTATCTTGATTTGTTTACATTTCTGCAAGTTTTCCCTGCATCACCACATTCATACACTTCCTAATTGTACGTGTTAAATTTTCATCCGTGTCTACGATTTGTGTATCTAATATTATTGAAGATCTGTCGGTTATAATTCAATGTTCCAAATCTATTTTCCTTATTTTTTTCAAGGAGGATTGATAAACACATCGAACCACTTTTTGTCTTCAGACCCTGCGCAGATTTTCAATCCTTGGCCATATAAATCTTACTATTATTAAATTTTTATGGAATAATCAATCTGTGAACTTAGTGGGATTTGATGTCTTAATGTAAATTCTTTGCTTATTTCCGTTTCAATATGGAATTGCATGGCAACAATCCCGTACACTTTGCACTGAATACGTAATTTAGATATGACAGATAAAAGTCATAGACTGACCTATCCAAGTTCAGTCTTCATAGAGGAGATAAACCTCTGGCAGCGTGATTAAGTCACTCTGTCTAATGTAATTTTATTGTTTGTTAGCCACTTGAAGTTTAAACCTCTGCCGTAAGCTAGCTGCAGAATCCGTATCTCGACCTTGACTTTCTTTTCTTTGCTATCTTCTACAGGTGAACAACTGTCAGAATAATAATTTTTTGTTCAAGACATTGTATACAGAATATATAATCTTTCAATGACAGTTCTACGTAGTCGTATTGAACTCGATTACCTTATTATTTTTTCCTTTGCTTCATTTTTATTTGTATTTCATTCAATTACGGAGGATTGACGTTATATAATCTCATGTTTTATTCCCTCAAGTTGTTTCCCTAAAAACCATTCGTTCAAATTGCACACAATAAATGTGCATAATTAAATCAAGTTTAAAAAGTTTGGTCTTAATTAAAGCATGGAATGAGTATTATTTCAAGGTATGCGACGTTTTTAGTTACGGAATGAAATGTCGATATTACTACTAAATACCTCACAATTTAGTGCCCGACTTGTAAATCTCATTTTAATAGTTTTCAGCATTTTCCTTGGCTTTGTCCCCTTTAATCCTATTGTCGGATATATCTTTCCTTTCAGAACATTCTTTGGAAATTTGAAACTCATTTCAACTATCACACAAATGTATATATTTTTATTCGTGAAACAAAATATTTTTGACAATGGCATACAGTGTAATTTATTTTTCATTGTTCAGATGGGTATTTTAGTTTTTGTGTGTCGCATGGTTAAGAACAGTTGCTATTTGTTATTATATAAACGGAACAGAAGTTATTTTATCGACAATCGATTAACCTCGGTAAGAAATACAATATAAGACGGTTTGTTTAACTATTTTCCCAGTAGCAACTATTATATTAAACACTGAAATAAAAAAATAAGCATTATTAGTTTCAAGAAAAAATGTGTATTGTGATTGGATGTTGATTTGTTAAAGAAAACTGTATAATCAATTTATTCGTTATGAAACGATATTATTATCAATTATAAATAGAGTGTAGATTTATTATATATTAAATATATAATAGTTGTCCGACACTTCGTCATTTATAGTTTTAACCGTGCGTTTGTCCAGGTTGCACACGATGGTGGACCTAATGTCGACGCGGTTGCAGCAGTTGTGCCTTCAGTGGCAGAGGCGGCAACCCCTCAGCGGCCACGAGCCTCAGCGCCTCACATACGCCAGCCTTCGTCGTTATGGATTCCATGAACGCCAACGACAAAGGATGACAATGCGAGAAAACGTCAAGAAGGTGTGTTTTCTTACCGTGTTAATACACACACATCATATACATGTATCAAAATCGACATTAACAAAATAATTAAAATATTTAGTAGGAAAGGAGAAAGAGAAACGAGATAGCTTACCATTTCTGGCTGGAATAAGCGATGTGTAATCCAATTTTCTCTCTTGAACTTTATATAATATCTATATTAATAGAAAGGAAAGTTAATGTGACATTGGAAAAATAATTAACTCATTTGCATCGGAAAGAGGGATAGAGAGCAATGGACTGGTGTCGCCAGGCTCGGAAGCAGTAATCCCTTCTTTAGGAAAGTATGTCTGAACAACATGAACTTTGAATGGCTGGTCATCATGCCATTCAGACATACTGTCCAGAAGGCCTTAGAAGAATTAAACATTACTGCTTCACAGATTTAGGGCACTCACAAGATACGACATCGTCAGAATAACACATTTGGTAAGGAAGGAGATAGAAAGGTGGTGGCTTATTTGAAGCATAAAGTTGACGGACAGTATTATGGGTACAGAATTTTCTTCAAATTTTTGGAGGCAACTGCCCACTACCTCAAGAGTAGGATTTTTACTCCGAGCGACGGCCTGCTGTGGAGTGTGTGTGTGTGTGTAGAGGAATGTATCATTACTTTCAGCAAAACAATAATATAGCATATATTTCTTAACAAACAACGGGTCATCCAAATTACAAATAAATTAGGCTGCCTTCCCTTGCTTCTCATTCAAGATTTTTTATCATTTACATAAATTAATCTATTGTGAATGCTACTGCATGTGTTTCTCTTTCCTCTGATTGACACACTAAATTACAGAAAACGTAATAAATTACTTATTGTTGAACTGATCTTAATTATATTAGCTTACTTTGATGCAAAACCATTAACTGACACAGTTCTGATTTAAATTTGCTTCTTTTTATCAGACAATCAAGCGACAACAATTTAGAATGAAAGAACTACCATGGGATTTGGAGCTGAACTACAAAGCAAGACCTTTTATGGGGCTTTGCTGCAGCACCTGTACTCCAACAAGTAGGGTAAGAGGCACATTCAAATTTATCATGGAAGCAGTAATTTGCCTATATCTTCTCAATTATGCAAAATAATTTTGTGTCTTCTCAGCCCTCTTAATGTTGTGATTTCTTATAGTTTTTTATATTTATTTATTATAGTTTCTACTTGAGTGACTAATATGGTTATTATTGATTCTAATATACAAGTTTATCTTTGCATAGTAAAGAAAATAAACATACAATTGAAATTTTATGTAAGTAGAGTAATGCGTTCAGGAGAAGATTAAGGGTCATTCCATGTCAGTTCAACCCAGCCATGACACCCATGGTCTCAGATTTTAATGAAACTTGGCAAATTTGTTCCTTTCATGGATATAAGGAATGATATGAAATATTTCTGCTCTATCACAAATGGTTTTTGTTTTACAGCCTTCTAAAGTTTTTTAAATCGCGTGTTTTTTTTCGATCGGCGGATGAAATGAAGTTTGTTCTCCCATAGAAAATACATTATAACTTCCTTATTTACCAACCGATGTTGATGAAATTTTTATGGAAATACTTCGATAGGAAAGGAAGCCAGGAAAAAATATTGTACCTATAAACTATCTGGAAGTGGTCTGAAAAAAATTCTGAAGTGGTGAAATGAATTTTTTTTAATGAAATATCACTATCGACGCGAAGCGGAATATCATCATGAGGGAAAAGGATAACGACAAAAGTTTTTTATAATTATTATTTTTAAAGATATACACTACCACATGAAAAAATAAAATTAATGGTTTTTTCACTCCTTTATTGATTTTTTTCTCTTCTAAAATAGGAAATGGGTCGTTCCATGTCATGTGGCTTAGTTTTCAGAACCGATCCCCGAGCAACCATTTCCGATTTTCTTGGTGCGTTTTGTAACATTTTCCATTCTGACAAATATTATAATCATACTTTGTAATTAAAATTTTTTCTTTATCAAGATAATTTTTTGTTTAGGATAATAGTGGTTAATTTTATAGCTTTTAAAGTGAAACGGTTGTGTTAAAACAAAATTAAAATTTAATAAAACTGTTAATTGGAGGTTTTGCTGGCTAGGGATGATACTTTTCTTTATTATTTTCGTAATCTGAGCATTAGGTTTATCCTAGAAAATAATTTTCAGGATCTATTCTGTAATATCTGCCGCAATATTAAAGCTCAAAAGAGGCATTTTTGGAATGACGTCTACTCTGACGAACGGCTGCCTTCTGCGAAAAAACTCGTATTTCAGTCAGAAATGCATATTTCGAACGGAAATTTTTCAGATGTTCATCTAAGGCCTCATAGTACAAACTATAAAAATTTCATCAAAATCGGAAATGGTTGCTCGGGGATCGGTTCTGAAAACTAAGCCACATGACATGGAACGACCCATTTCCTATTTTAGAAGAGAAAAAAATCAATGAAGGAGTGAAAAAACCATTAATTTTATTTTTTCATGTGGTAGTGTATATCTTTAAAAATAATAATTATAAAAAACTTTTGTCGTTATCCTTTTCCCTCACGATGATATTCCGCTTCGCGTCGATAGTGATATTTCATTTAAAAAATTCATTTCAGCACTTCAGAAATTTTTTCATTCCACTTCCAGATAGTTTATAGGTACAATATTTTTTTTCTGGCTTCCTTTCCTATCGAAGTATTCCCATAAAAAATTTCATTTCATCCGCCGATCGAAAAAAAAACACGCGATTTAAAAAACTTTAGCAGGCTTTAAAACAAAAACCATTTGTGATAGAGCAGAAATATTTCATATCATTCCTTATATCCATGAAAGGAACAAACATGCCAAGTTCCATTAAAATCTGAGACCATGGGTGTCGAATGGTATTTTTTGGGGTTGATTTGACATGGAAATGACCCTTAATGGATGAAATGTACATTTACCTGAATGCTGAAAATAATTTGAACATGAGAAATGGAGCTAGCATAATGGGCATGATATACACAAGCCTTTAAAAATTAATATATACAACATAGAATATAATGGATAAGATTGTGCCTATGGCAAATTAATAATGGACAATAATGGGCCTTGTTAAGTTATATGTTAATTTACTTATGTGTAATTGATGTAAAAAAGTAAAATATCAATAACTTGTTTATGTAGTGTAAATAAATTGTAAACCTAGAGATAAGAATGTACAAATGTACTATATTGCCACGGGCTGGCTTGTAGGGATCTGGAGGGAGATAGAGTAAAGGTAAAGAGAGGAAAGGTAGATTGAAAGATGATGGCAGGTTGGTATTCACTTTAATTTGTCAAATGTTGTAGAAGCATGTGAAAAATAATTTTAAGTGAAATAAGTGGGCAAGTGGCTCCCTTTTGAGTTTTACAAATTGAGTAAATAAGTAATGTATTTATGTGTTACTCATGGTTGATTTATTTATTTATTTTTTTAATGTTGCAGGCCACAATGACCTAAAGGCCAAAGACTCAATGTTAATATATTGCATGCACTTTGCACACTAGTAGGGTTTCGGTGGACTTTTATTGTTTGATTAATTTAGTTTGTATAAATAGTAAATTTTCTTGAACCATGGTTAAAGGGTATGTCCACAGTTAAAACCTATCCTTTCATTTAAGACTTTGTTTCTGTAGACAGTTATTTAGAGTTGGGTTTGGGTTGTTTATAAACTTAGCTGCTTTTTTCGGAAAGCAAATGAAACTTTTTGTATTTTCCTAGTTTTTTTTTCAATAATGATAAAAATTTAAGGGAGAAAGTACACATAACTGAAAAATGGAGGTCTCACCATTGTCCTGATTTGAATTCTTTTCATATTATCTTCAGTGTGGAAGTTGATATAATGATAAAATTTTCGGGAAGAAAGTACGTTGAACTAAAAATTGAATTTTTACCATTCTCCTGATTTGAATTCTTTTCATGTCATTGTCAATGTATAAGTTGACAAAACAATTTTTTAGCAGCTGTAGGGCCATCTAGAAATAACATTTTTAAAAAATCAGTAATCTTGACCTCACATGATTTTGAGCTTTCTGTACAATTTGATATAATCTTTCTACTGGTATTAACTGCAGTCATTGCTACATGTTAGTTTACTAGTTATTGATATGAGATTTATAAGAGCATAAAACAATGCAGAATGTAAGTATGGATGTAGTGTAGACATAAATAGGAAGTGAAGCAGAACTGTAAAAGAGTAAACAAATCAAGAAAGGTGGTGTGTATAGTGTTTGTGAGTAAAAGATCTGGCTATTTGAAGTCTATGCAGTTTAATGAAATTACTGAGGACTTATGCTAGAGTTACTCACTCTCCCTACCTTATTCAATCATTGGCATCTTAGTCAACTTTTATATTTTTATTTCAACTATATTCAATAGCTATACTATATTTTTCTCATTATGAACAATCCATTTTTTAGTTATAATAATATAAAATCAATTGAATACACTTAAAATAAAGCAAAACTGTCTACATTAAACTATTATTGTACATTGTGTATTTTTATTTTAAATAATCTTATTAAGGTTTTTTCATCTCATGCTTTTTCAACCAACCAGTTTCTTTGTATAGGTAATAATTTCATGTGACAATTTTGAATTGAATAAAAATAAAAAAGAACTTTATTTATGGTTATTATGTTTTTCAGTGTATTAAAGACGTGTTTTGTTATATATTCTCTGTTTTTCATGCTGTGTAAGTGTATTTATTCTTGATTTTTTAGAAATATATCAGTAACATTGAGTTAATATGTAATGCAAATATGTTAGTTATTATTATATTAAAATTCTTAATAAAAATAAAATTTAGTATAGGATTATGCATTTCAAAATCCACTTAAAATAATCTTATTCGTGCTCTTGGGTGATGTTTTTAGAACAGTATATATCTGTTCTAATTATGGAACACTTCCCACTTTATTTTTGGACCTTCACATTGTCATGTTTGTCATTCAGTACATAGGTAATGGCTAGTCCATGGCGTGGTTTCTTTGATCCAGGTTCTAGTGTTAGTATTTTTATAAGTTGTAATTAAAAAGTTGTTAATGTTTTATGTACCTTAAACGATAGCAGTTTATGTAGCATATGGAGCATATGTAGCAAGTCAGTCAAGTTATACATATATTTATATAGTTGAATGTGTTACAATTAATTTTTTAATGTTATTATAAAACAGTAAGTGATTCTGTTAAAAATTAAATTACATTATTTTATTATTTTCAGGACAATTATTCCCAACCAGGCATCAACAATGTTCAAAATATATTATTGGTTAATACTAGGGATTTCAAGAATAGCCTATTAACAAGACAGTTTTGCCATATAGCTTCTGTTTACAGGCTCAAGAAATATGATTATCCTTATATCTACACAAGTGTAAGTAATATTTTGTTTGCAGAAATGTAACATAGATTTTTACATAATCAAACATTATGTTAATTAAATGTGGTGCACATTGTTTGTATATACCAGCCAAGTATACCTTTTTTATGACTAACAGTTATTTTCATTTTTAATTGTAATTTTGAGTCTTAATTTATACTCACTTTAGGTCATAAAATCTCTTGAATTAGTTTTTATGTTTTAATGGCATTTTTTTAAAGGACTAAACTTTCTAAAGTTCTGATTAAAGAAAAACATCATATTGTAACATTATTATTAGCCATTTTCATATACCAAATTAAGGAAAAAAAAGTTTAAGATGTAATAGTTGTTACTCATTCTGCTATTTTAATGCTTTAAATAAAAAAGTATTTGTTCTTCAGTTATGTTTATGTTAAATAATTTTACAGTAACTAATATTTGCTTCAATTTAGGTGTTAAGAGATGAGAGGCTTAGAGATGCTTGTGAAGTTGCAGCTGAACAAGATATGAATGACTTGGGAGAAAAGAATGAAGAGCTGTTCAGGTCATTTGTACACAAACATGAGCTTAGAGCTAGTCGAATATTGGATAACATGCGTTCTACTCTGTCAGATTTCTTACTTAGGTGACTATTTGTATTAATTAGTACAGTAATTAATTAATTACACATCTACCCTATGTTATTATTTCTTCCCTACCACTGTTTCTGGATGACAATAAGCCTAAGTGTATATGTCTATTATATATATATGAATGACATTGTCAGGTTAATGAAAACAATTAATAAGAACCGGAAAGAGAAATAGAAAGTAAGTGACTAACCAGAGGTTCACAGCCAGGGAGCGGTGCCTCCTAAAATTTAAAGAACATTAAATCTTACATGGTGTCTGCCATCTGTGAACCTCAGGTAAGTCACCTGCTTTCTATCTCTCTTTCCTGTCATAAATTATATATGTGTGTGTTGTGATTTTCAGTCCTAAGACTGATCTGATGCAACCCTCCATGCAAACATATCTTGTGCAAGCCTTTATTTCCTTATAACTAGCACAACCCACATCCTCCCTAATCTGCTTAGTGTGTTCCTTCCTTACCTCCCTCTTCTGTTCTTACCCCGCACACTTCCCTGATTTTGCAAGACCCTCGTGTCTTAAAACATGGCCTATTAATCTATCCCTTCTCTTAGTCAATGTCCTCCATATTGTTCACTTTTTCCCTATTCTGTTTAGAACTTCCTCAATTGCAATTTTATCCACCCATCTGATTTTCAGCATTCTCCTATAGCACCACATTTCAAAGGCTTCTATTCCTTTCCTTTCCCTGTTTATTTTAATGTTATGTAGAAGTCTTAAAAGATTTATTTTTAAATCTCAATATGTGCAATAGCAGTTAGAAATGGAGTTGTTGGAAGACTTTATTGACAAAGAGTGAGAGGAACTGATCTTCAATCAAGAGTCTGTGCAGTGCTGTTTTATTCACCTTAACTGTGTAAAGATTCATTTCAACGTCTTTAAAAGCAAACAATATTTTTACTTGATCTGAAACATCATTACTTTTTTAAAAATTCTGATTAAGGATGAATGCTGAGTGTGTCATAACAGTGTAAATAAGCATCTGGCATTTAATTTCACATTTTCCTATTTCATCTTTTTAACATGTCTTTGGACTTTCTAATATGCTAATGTGTTTAAAATGGTCCATTTGTATTTGTATTTTTAACTAAAATAAACATATAAACATGTCCTGACATTAAAAATTATTTTATTGGTTATAAAAACCCTAGCTGGGAAACTAAGGTAATATTTAACTTAACAGAAAGATATAGGATCACCAAGTTCACATTTAAATGCTTTGCTGATACTATTGGTGTTCACCATCAATTCATAAATAATTGTTGTTCAGTTGAAAGTTTCATACTTAGATTTTCTCCTTTGAAAATTACAAAATAAATTATTAATCGTACATAATTTCTATTTCTTGACTTCATGCTTACTAATTAGCCAAGATTTTTAAAGAGGTGGGTATTAATTTTATTTCTTGTGTGAGTTACTTTAAGGATCAAATTGCATGTATAACACCAGAAGTGGTAGGGTATATTAGTTTATGATTTTAGTTGATATATGTATTAATATTGTGCATGAGAGCTTTTCCTTTTGTATTTTGATGTGATGAATATAAATAAGCTCTGTTACCTACACTCCTTTATATTATTATAGGTAGAAATGTATGTTAAAGTATGATTCAACTCAACGTAATAAATAATCAAAGCATATCTGTGCATAATTAGTTTAGATTATATTAAGTATAAATGACTGTATCTGATTAGGAAATTGGAAATTAATTATATTATGTTAGAAGCATACAATTCTTACTACTTCTTTAATAAAACTTCATTAATGCTATTATTGTATTGATGTGCAAACTAAGGTTCAATTATTATTTCAACTGGGTACTTATGCAAATGGATAAATTAATAATTATTATATATCTTAGAAATTCAGTTATCTCTGCTTGCTTTCATTACTGGTCTGTTAAAAATTATTTTGTTGGTTATAAAAGCGCTAACTGGGAAACTAAGGTAATATTTAACTTAACAGAAAGATATGATCACTGAATTCACATTTGGATCATTTTAGTGCTTTGCTGATAGTATTGGACAATGCGCCTGTTTTATCACTGTACTAGAAATATTCATAGGAACAAAGGAAGTTTTCGTCAGTTAGTTGTAGGTTTTAAAATGTATGCCTTTTAATTTTTAATTTTTTGTTGTTGCAGGCTTACTTCTTGGGTTTTGTTAAAACTGCTTCCATGTTTCCTAACAAGTGTTGTAGCACATCCTGGGCAGATTCACATGCTTCATACTGCAAGCCAAAGTGGACTGCCACTCATATTTCTTCCATTACATCGAAGCCATCTGGACTATATACTTATTTCTTTTATTTTAATGAATAATAATATTCGGTCTCCTCTTGTCGCAGCAGGAGACAACCTTCGCATTCCTGTTTTTGGGTGCGTAATTGTAATGCTGATTAACCAAAAATATAAAGAATGCTAAGTCAAAATAGTTCATTAATATTACTGCTTACTATCAATTATTATAATGATACAATAGTAATAAGTACTTCTATTGAAATTATGAACTGATTGTTTGCATTCCTTTGGAACAAATTTTCAGTGAACTTATGTAATAGAAACAATGTTGAATTAAGTGCAATCAGACTTTACAATATTATAGGTTTTAATGATGCTTTCAGACCTGTAATCACAGACTTTGTGTTCCAAATATTTGTGATTAATATAAATTACAGTTTTCTTGCCAAAATTCAGAAAATTTCAATCTGGAATTTATGTAAGCATTTAACATTTTTAAGCAGAAAAATTTTATTCTTTTCACATTTTTATATATGCAAATGAAAATGTCCCTTTATACTCAAGGATAAAACTTTTTGTTTACTGTTAATTTAAATTTCTAATAATTTTTTGACTTTTGGCCAGTATATTATAATTTATTTAATATTATTCAATTAAGCTCCTGATTATATTTGTGATTAATATGGCTATTTAGCCCATTGCCTATAAAATTTTTTAATAATGTAATAATGAATGAAAGTATGCATGTACTGCTTCTTGTATCTCATTCTGGTTATAACTGGCACTAAAGCCACACCTGGCACGATAAATTTTATTCAAAATTCTTTTATGTGATATTAATATTTTTTGGAACCAATAATTGAAGTTATTAATAGATACAAAAATTCAGCATTGTGAAATAATTTTTTATCACTGAAGTGGATGTTTGATATTAAATTTGTCCTGACTTATATTTAATAATTTTGTTATGTGTCAGCTAAAATACCAATTTTATTATTTGCTTTCTTTTCAGCTGGTTGTTAAGAGGCCTTGGAGCCTTTTTTATAAAGAGACGAATAGATCCTGTTGTAGGGAAACGTGATGTTGTGTATCGTTCAGTTCTTCATACATACATGGTAGAATGCTTAAGAGCTGGTCACAACATGGAATTTTTTATTGAAGGAGGAAGGTCTAGAACTGGAAAGACATGTATACCTAAAGGTCTATATAGAAATTTAATTTAAGACATAAGGTCTATATAGAAATTTAATTTAAGACATAATAAATTTTATTAGTTAGAGATAGTAACCAATTTAGCATGTGCACACTAAATATTACAATTATTTTTCTGTCCAGCCTCTGGTGTGCTGGGAAATTCTGAATAGGAAATTAAACAGTTAAAATTTAAATGTTATAATTTTATTTACACTAAATTAAGCATTAATATTCACAAAGTAATTATATATATAATATGTTTAAACAGTGGGTCATTCCTAGGGGTCCCCGCATGACTATTTTCGATTTCGATGAAATTTTACAGTTTCTACCATGTTACCATAGATGGACACTTACAAATTTTTGCTTTGAAATATTCATTTCTGGTTGAGATGTGAGCTTTTTTGTAAATATCAATGTCATCTCAAAAATGCCACTTTTGAGCTTCTTCCATTCCCTTCTGATGAGTCGGGAGGTAGGGCTTTGAGGGGGGTCAGTGTGACACACTGGTTGAAGTTGTTGGTGTTGTGGCTATGGGCATGGGCGGCTATGGGGAATTGGGTTTTGAGGAGTTTTACTGTGCTGCGGTGGTTGGCAATCCGTTCGGGGAGGGGTCTCTTTGTCTGACCGATGTAAAATGCTGGGCAGAGTGTGCAGTTTATTTTGTAGATAGTGTGGGAGGACAGACAGGTTATGTTTTCCCTAATTTTGTAGGTAGTGCTGTTGGTGGGGCTCTTGAAGGTCGTGGTAGGTGGGAGTATTGGGCAGACATGGCATCTGTTTCTGCCGTACGGTCTGCAACCAATTGTGGGTGGGGGTTGGGGGTGTGGGGTTTGTAGGGTCTGACCAGGATATTACGTAGGTTGGGTGGGTGCCTAAAGGCATCCCTTGGACAGGTGGGTAGTATGGTCGGGAGGATGTTCTTCATGTCCGGGTTGGATTGTAGTCCAGTGTAGGCAAGGCGGAGGAAAGAGTTCAGTTTACGTAGTCCGGGGAAGTAGGTAGTGGTTAGGGGAAGACTACGTTCTGTATGATGGTTAGGGGTGGGACTGACTATTTGGAAGGTGGAGAGGGCACGGGTAATTTGCTTTTGGAGGAGGTTTGTGGGGTAATTTCTGTTCCGGAAGGCATTGAATATTCGGTCGGTGTAGGACGCTAGGCTGTCCAAAGTAGAGCATATGCGGGCTCCCCTAAGGGCAAGACTGTAGGGGAGGGATCGTTTGGTATGTTCAGGGTGGCAACTGGAAAAGTGGAGGTTGTTAGTTGGTTTTATGTGGACAGAGGTGGTAATGAGGCCTGAATTTAGTTGGATGTCCACATCGAGGAAGGTGATGTTGGTTGGGGAATAGTTCCAAGTGAACTTGACGGGGAATTTAGTATTGAGGTCGTTGAGGAAGTCTGAGAGGGCATCTTGTTCGTGCGTCCATAGCATGAAGATGTCATCTATGAACTGGAACCAGGTTAAGGGTTTCAGTGGAGAGGAATTTAGATGTTGTTGTTCCAGTTGACCCATAAACAGGTTGGCATAGGAAGGGGCCATCCGGGTGCCCATGGCAGTGCCGCTGATTTGGTGGTAAATTTTGTCTTGGAAGGTGAAGAAGTTTCTGGTGTGGACAAACTGGGTGAGTGCTATCAAAAAGTGGGTGTTTGGGAGGGAATTTGGAGGCCTGCGAGACAGTAAGTGTTCGAGTGCCGACAGGCCACTGGTGTGTGGGATATTGGTGTATAGGGAGACAACATCTACGGTAACCAGTAGTGTGTCCTGCGGGAGTGGTGTGGGTAATTATATATATATATATCACAATTAATGGGGAAAGGACAGAGAGATAGAAAGAAGGTGACTTACCTGAGGTTCATAGATGGTAGACACCTTGTGAGGTTGAGTACTTGAATTTTCGGAGGCACCACCCTCTTCATCAGAAAGTTAGGAAGACATTTCCAGAGATCGGCTAGTCAACGACTGAGCAGCCAAAATTTGCTGCGCTGCTAACTTAGGTCATAAACAATTGACCCCACCAGGTCCCGTATCCAATCCCAGTCTGGATTAAATTTTTCCATCCTGATCCTTTTATTCAGTTTCATTGTCTATATGGCCTAGTTTTGTTGAATGCATTTCTTCTGTTGTTGAATAAATATATTATTTCATATCCATTATCTTAATATAACCATCACATTTAAATTAGATATTCATTTTATTAATATGTATACATCTGATTTATAGGTGGTCTCTTAAGTGTCATTGTGGATGCTTATATGGATGGCACAATAGAGGATGCACTCCTAATACCAGTCAGTGTTAACTATGAAAAACTAGTTGATGGTAACTTCGTTCGTGAATTGTTGGGTCAACCCAAGCAAATGGAAACATTCTGGAATGCTGTGCATGCAATCTGGACTGTTCTTAATTCAAATTATGGGACAATGAGAATTGACTTCAATCAACCATTTTCATTAAGGGTAAATAACCATGTTTTACAAGATTTTAAAATTACTTTCTTGTCAAACTCATTGTAAATTATAACACCCATTCTCTTATGGTAGGAATTGGTTCAATCATTTCACCTAAATAATAAACAGAAGCCAAAGTTACAAATGGAAAATGTCAACCAAAATAGTTCCGAGTGTTTAAGTCAATATTTAAGCCAAAGTGATAGTAATAAAAATAGTCTGGCACTCAATTGTAATAAAAATCTTCATTCTGCTCCTTCAAGTACTTCATTATATGGAACAGACATAGTAGATGAAGAGCACAGGTTACTAGTTGAAAATATAGCAAGACATGTCATATTTGGTAAGTATAGGCTTAATCTTTTGTTTTTCCTTGTTGAAAGAAATTGACTGTAGTGACAGATTTAAGCATAATTTGGAAGTTAGTATTATGTACCTAAGTGAGGAGATTCCCTTGAACACATTCAGTTATCAGGAATAGTTTTATTCTATTAATATGTATGCATCATTTGATGCTCATTTGTATACCACCTCATTTAAATGTACAAAATTTTGTGATATTCAAATTAAAAACTTAGCATGTTTTATTTCCACAAAAAATTGTAATAACTGTATTCTTTTGACTACTGTCAGAGTTCAAAATTTGAATTCAACCAATAATATATTATGCTATCAAAAAATGGAAAGTTTTAACTTAAAAGTCTTTTTCATTATGATTGTTTACAGTCAAATTTTTTAATCTAATTTCATGAAATTTTGTGAACTAGCTTATTAAGATCAGAGTTTTATTATTATTGTTGAAACCATTATTTTAAACTGTGAACTGCATTACAAAGTAGATGTGTTTGACTCTTTTTGTAGATGCTAGTAAGACGACTGCTATCATGTCTACCAATGCAATTTCATTCTTGTTACTGAGCAAGTTCCGCCATGGAGCCACATTAAGCCAGTTAGTTGATGAATTGGACAATCTTCGAGGTTACCTCAGTGTAAAAAAGAGAGATGTGGGCTTTTCTGGCCATTCTATTGACATTATTTTCAGTGCTGTAAGTATAAAATGTTGACTATAACGAGAATGCTATAAAGTAAAAAACTATTATTAATCAATGTCATAGTTCTGAAAGGCTCTTTCATATTTAATTGTAGAAAATATTTGTATGATTAGTGATAATTACAGTATGCATGATTCAGGCTACATACAAGGGCTGTTTTTAAAGTAAGTACTGATATTTATCTAAAAAATAACAACATGCTTTATTATAAATTATTACATTACACCTCATACTATTTCAGTCACCGCCATTAATCAGGCGCTTGCTGTAATGGAAAAAACAGCTTTTGTGTGGCTTCTGCACTTCATTCACACTGTGACTCTATCTGCCCATTTTCACATTTGTTAAACTGTCTAATCCACTTCCTCGCCACTATTGGTTCCCCATACACTTAACACAATTGCCAATGAATGCTTTCTGGTGTAACAATCATTTCATTCAAGAAATTAATCGCTGATCTGACTGGGTAGGTCATTCAATGACTGGAATTATAATGAATGGAGGATGTGATAGCACAAGTTCAAAATTGCAACTGCAGTGGCAAAATAGTTAAGATACTTACTTTATAAACAGCCCTCATATAATGTAAAAATGGCCTCAAGTTAATTATTCCAATTTAAACTCTATGATAATGTTACAGAGTCATAATTTAGCACTTATTTTCTTGTTTTCATTTTATAGTTTTAGTGTGTTACATGCCCTTATTTTTTCTTTGCAAACTAGCCTTAGAGGGCAATTCTTGTATATTTCAGTTTTCTGTTTGTTCTTGCTATTACCTAATTAGTTACAGTGTCATAAAAATTAATTTTTCTTGTTTTTCGGCTAAAGGCTTTATTTATTTTTTTATTCATCATCTTAACAACACATGTTTAACATTCCTCCCCCCCTCTATTTTTTAAAATAATTTCCCATTTATTGATAAACTGTTTTTCTCGCTATGGTTAACTTATTGTGTTCATTATTTAATGGATATTTAATCTTAAATTATTCATCTGTTTCTTGTTTCAATGAATCAATAGCTCTTCTTGTTTTAAAGTCTTCGTGGAGTTTCAGATGTAAAAATGTTTAAAAATAAAAAGCATATATAGTTAATACATTGTTCCTTCTGCCATCTGTGTTCCTTATTAGTAAGCAAAATCAGATTTTGTTATTACATAATAATTTACTCATAACCACTAAGTTTGTATTGAATTCAATAGAGTCTCATTTATCATACACAATCGGACTCTTGGTATGTTGGATAAGCTAAAGTGCCACATAATCCAAAATGTATCAAATAATTGTTATTGTGTGCATTGAAATATTAAAATTATAGCAAAACAAGCATTTAATTTTTGTTATGTTTAATTATATGTGCATTTGTGTAAATACCTAAGTATTTGATGTTTAAAGAAATTTGTAATCACACTTGGTTCTCTACATTGGTATATTTTTCTGGCCACAATATTTGATACGAAAGGAAAACTGTATCCAGTGAATATGCCTCTGACTGTTGCTCTGTGTAGGTTAGCTAAGTTTCAATCTTTTTTACAGCTTCTGTGTGGAGAATTTTTTATTCATAATCTTCATGATAATATCTACATCTGTTAATTATTGTTTGGTGTCAATTTTCATCTAGTCTTCTTTATCCTCATTGTTGGTGACTTCACAAAAGAGCTAAAGAAGCTTCAATTAGTTTATGGACTTTGTAAATTTTCAAGAATTGGGGTAAGGCGCCTCCTTGAACTTCTCAACTGTGTGTACTACAAGAATAAAGCTTCACTGACTTTGTCATGATGGGATTTCTTCATTGTATTGCATATTTGGTAACAATTTCCAGCCCACTTTTCTAGCACCTGGCAATTTTTCCTCCAGGTGCTGATGGTGACATTCCAATGTATTTTCCAATCTTCTGCATTCTATCACCATTGTTAATCTGTTTCCAGCTTGGTTTCAATAATTCTATTATTGATACATTGATTCATTTTTCACTTGACATAATGGTACATCACATGGACAGTAAAAATATTCAACAGACCAAGTTATAGAGATTTATGCTTTCCCAACCAATAATACCATAGGAACAACAATATAATTGTATAACACAAATTTTGTGAAAATTTTTTGGTACAACACACATTTAATATCTGTCCTCAACCTGCTAAAGGTGAACGTTAGAGCAGAACATCGGATAAACGATGGTCAGATAAATGGAACTCTATTGTATATATAAAAATTTATATTTTCATCAATTTCTAGTAATGATATTAACATAATATTAATTGATGAGCCATGCACAATTTTTGGACATATAATAATTAAATATATGAAGGAGTAAGTATAAGATTTTAAATTAAATGATAAACATTATTATTTTTAATTTGACTTAATAGGTAGAGATCCTTGGTCCAGGTCTTGTGAGAAAAGACAGAAGATTGATGACATCAGAAGGAGAAACTGAAGCTGTGCCAACAATTTTTATTGAACCAGTAATTATGCTTCCAAATGTGATAGAATTATCATATTACAGCAATACTCTTCTCCCCATTTTTGTCATGGAATCTGTTATAGGTATTTCTCTTCTATGGTTCCATTTACCAGTTTTTGATAGACTTTTATATTAACAAACTCTATTTTCCCAGCTGCTTCTGTGTGCTCCCTTGTGCAGTGGGATTCTGAAGATTCTTCCAAGCAGAAGTATGTTAATGAGGAAGATATTATATCTAGGTCTTATGACTTATGTGACATACTTCAATTTGAGTTCATATTTTCAAAACCATGTCAGAATTTGGATAACTTAATTGCTGATCAAATTGACAGCTTTAAGTTCAAGGATATATTGTCACAGGAAGAGGTGAGAGTTCAATATAAAAAAGTTTCAAACTTTTAATTGTAAGTATCTGAAAGAATTCAATCATTATTTGATCTTCAATACTAATAATAACCTTGCTATGTTGATTAATACAGTTCAGTTTTTATTGTATACGAGGCAGATTTTTGATGAATAAACACTTTGTAAAACTATTTTTATTTTCAGGTATATTACACTGAAAATGAAGAAAGAAGCCGCAAAATGGCCAAATACTTGTTAAATGAAGACAGCTCAGATGAGGAATACACAATTAAATCAGTCCAATATATAGTAAGTGCATACATTCAAACAAATCTTTATTTTGAACTGAGTGAAATATGAGAGAGTAAAAATACATTTTAAGTAATACTGCCAATACAATAAGAATGTAAAAAATACTGGTTTCTTAAAATGAATAAAAAAAGTAACCCTGGTACACTAAAATCCTGTAGGTTCAAGGAGTGTTTTACCCATACATTGTTCTGTATCATAAGTAACATGTACAGAATTTGGCCAAAAAAAATTTCAGTTATACATATTGAAAGTCATAATTAAACTGGCTTTCACAACCCCAGATTCAACACCACTTCAAGTTGTTTTTATTTTACGGTTCTTTAACAGAATAACAAAGGGTGTTAGATTGGGAAGGGATATTTTGAAGGAGGTTAAGAAAGTTTGCTACTTGGGCAGCATAATAACTCGGGATGGTAGAAGTGTAGTAGACATAAAGAGTAGGATAGCACAGGCAAGGAAGACTTTTGCAAGAAAGAGGAATTAAGTGTGAATATTAGGAAATCATTGTTAAAAATGTTTGTATGGAATATGGTGTCATATGGGTGCAAAATGTGGACGGTAGGAGTTGCAGAAAGAAAAAGTAGAAGACTTTAATATGTGATGATATAGGAGAATGCTTAAAAATCAAATGGGTGGATAGATTCACTAACAAGAAACTTCCAAGCAGGATAGTGGAAGAGCGAACAATATAGAGAATGTTGACCAAGAGAAGGGATAGATTAATAGGCCACGTTTTGAGACACAAGGGTCTTATAAAATTAGCATTAGAGGGAAGTATGTGTTGTATGAACAGAAGAGTGTGAGGCCAAGGATAGAATACACTTAGCAGATTAGATAGGATATCGTAGTTTTGAGGAAGATTGATTAGCATGGAGGGTTGCATCAGACCAGTCTTAGGGCAGAATACAACAGACACACATGATTAAATTAACATTGTGCCAGCTTAGACCAGGTAGGGGATGTTAAAATGTGAGTGGTAATAAATGGGACATTCTCAATGCTGGATTATTCTGGAATAAAATACTATTCTGGGCTTATACAATTAAATTTTTGGACTACCCCGGGAACCCAACTAGTAATGACTTAAAGTGGCATGGAATTATACACTGACCCAATACTTTGTGGTCAGAATCTATGTGAGCTGCTAGTTATGAATTGATGCCTAACATTTGGTTTCTAAATTTTACATCAATGTGATCTGCGTTTCCTTGCTTTCTACTTTTATTTTTTGTCCTAATTCGAATGGTTCGAATGATTCAGCCAGAATCATGTGTTGATTACTTAACTGTGTGTGTAAATAATGAACTTAATTTATTGTGCTCTCTTACTCTACAATGGCTAGTGAATTTTCCTTTCCTTCTGTCCTGTACAACATGGGAGATTTAGCTTGTGTGTTCAGTAGGAGGTAGATGGGAACATACTTTAACAGAAGCTATTGATAACACAAATGGTAATCTAAAAGCAATTCTTGAAACATTAGTGCTAGAAAATATATTGTGTTCAGTCTGTTTGTCCAATTAGTAATAATATAATGAATAAAGTATTCTCGGGTTTCTGTCCGGGTTAGGTTGCGAATAAGGCGCAATGTTTATTTCTTTTATATAATGAATGTTTATTAGCATTGTAATAGTGTTGGGCTAGTTAGCCTAGCAGTAGAAGACAATACTCCATCTCCTTTCTCTACTTCACAAGTACTTTGGTACAGAAAGCAACCATTACCATCATATTGTTTGCATTCTTGTACTCGTTCTTTCTTGTGGAAATTTCCCTTTAATTGCGCAGGAAAATATTGAATCTAAAGGATTAACTTTATAATCTGCTCATTTATTGAAATTAAACAAAATTTTGTTTTACCATTTAATGGGAATTCTCTTGCAATTGGAGGTTTCCTACTTGAAGAAACAAGTAAAAAGAACTAGGAGAAGAAAAAATAGGTTACCAACTTCATTCAGTTTAGAATGCTCTGTGGGAGCATTTATCATATCAATTTCAGTTGATTATGGATAGTTGACTTTCAGTCCCTCACACCCCTAACCCTCATCACTCGGGCTAAAGTATGACATGTTGCTTATTGAATGCCAGAATTAAACTGGGTTACTTCTATAACCCCCCAAAAGGGACATAAATCTCTGCCATTTCCTATATTAATTTATCCCTTTTCCACCACTCCTGTTATGGGTAACTTAAATCACATATTGAATATTTGAACTAAACTCCGTGACTCTGGTTTTGACAACAAATCGTAATTGTAATTTTTGTATTTCTGTTGTAATTCTACCCCTACAAATACCTGCCTCCCATGCTGAATGGTGTTGAAATTAATGCATAATGTAGGGGAGAACACTTTTGAAGTAATTGACTGTGAAAAATATTTATTTCTCACAAATATCTGTCCATATGCATATTCAAAAATTTCCAGCCCTTCACCCCCATCCTTAGGGGTGATATTCATGTCTTATTCCGTTAGATGTTTCTTGGTTACATAGAATATGCATACTAAATGTAGTCCAAATTGCTCCACTTGTTTATATTTCTATGTGGAACATGCACACAGTCATTCTTTTTTGGTAAATTAAATATGATCAAAATTTTTTATTTTGTTGATGCATATGAATGTTTTTCTTGTTTATCTTTCAATTATGCTGCAAACCTTATAATTGTAAATGTAATTTAAAGCAATTTAATGATCATAACTAATATTAATAACCATATAAACAATATTATGTACAACCCTACTTTCATAACTCAGGGGTTTTTCTCTTGCTTTTAAATTGAATGTCGCTGGATATTACAATTCTTTCAAGTATTCATATAAATTATTTATTCAGTGAATAAATACTGTATTTCATGTCAAATAAAAGTTATCTTCAATTAATTTTTTTTGAAAAAATGCTTTCATGGGAATTTTTACTAATTGTTTCCTTTAAATTTCTTAGGTTAATACTGATGATATCTCCCTGAAACATTTAAAATTTCTGGAAGGCCTTGTAAGACCTTTACTCGACACATATGCTACTACTGCTCAAGTGCTGTGCAGGTTAGTTGGCAGACAACTATCTGAGAGAGATTTTGTTCAAGAAATTCTGTCAGAAATTAAGTCTCAAATTGATCTTGGCCATTTAACATATGGTAAGTCAGGATTATAATTATATTTGGTTTCTACTATATGAATATTTTTATGTACAAGTGTTTCTTTTTTTTTGGTTACAGAAGAGAGCTTATCAGTTGATCCAATCAAAAATTCATTGAAGCTTTTCGAACGCTGGGGAGTTTTGGAGTGCTTTTCCCAAGACAGAATTAAGTTGTACTACCTGAAGGACACCTTTGATTCTGAAGTCAGTGTTGAAAAAGTGTGTGAAAAATTCAACAAATTCAAATGGATGAGAAGATAGTGGTGAATGTGTAATATGTGAACAAAGTCTTAAAAACATTTGATACAAATGGGTATGGATTTTTATAGCTGCCCAAGTGTCATTTATTAACTATTAGTTGTTATATTGTTTTTTATAAAAACATCTAGTATTGTCTAAATAATGAGATATACTTCTGGTTCTTAAATCCAGAATGAAAATATTAAATTGTATATAAAATGTTTTATAAATGGAAAATAAGTTAAATATATACTTTTGTTGAGTGTACAAATTGTTTTGATATTTCACATTGTATATATTATTAATATGTTTAATAAGAGGAAATGAACAATTAATTAGAAAGGTTAAAGTGAGTTTAAAAATGTGAATATATTAAACCTATGTGATTTGGGAGGGGGGTTATTATTTATTAAATCTATATTTATTTAGGGGAGGGTTTCTTTTTAAATTTATAGTTCATTTTGAGTTTAATAGGTTTTATTTGAAGAGAAACAAATTAAATATTATATACAACTATTAACATAATGGCAGTTAACCTAATTTTAGAAATGAATGTACTTTACTGCTTATTATCAGAATCAAGTTTTTTGGCCCTAGCCGTGGAATCTCAGGTTGTCCTCGAGTTGATTTTATTTCGAAATTGTCGGACGATTTGGCCCGGGTAGGAAGAAGTTCTAATTACCATTTTCTATAAGAGCCTGGTTGTAGCAGTGGTCCAAATCATGCTGGACCCATTTGCTTTTATTGCAGCCAGGTGAGTTAGTTGGCCATGAAGCCGCCCTCAAGGAATTGCCAACCTCACTTCCAATATGACAAACAAGCCATGTGTTCGTTGATAGATGTTAATAAAGGATGCTTCTCAGCTCATCTCTAGACCCGTAATGAGCTTCCTTTGCTTTCTGTCCCAAGCGTGCCCATCCCCTATGAATACCGTAACTCGGCATTGTCCTAAGGCCATAAATCTGCCCTTGTCACCAACGCTCAGGCGATCAGCGGTACTCGGTAATCCTTTGTACCGAAAAGACTTTGAAAAATTTTCTACAGTAATTAAAACTGTTAACTTGATCTTGCTAATATTGATTTTAAAGATATAATTTGAATTTAATTTAGCTTATTACATAAGCGACCATTACACCTACATTCATAATTCTAAGGAGTATAGACTTCATTATTTATCAAAGCAATCACTTCATATTATTAGAACCCAACATGCACATATTAAAAGGGTAATTTACCATGTAGAAAAAGCCAAGGAAGCTCACTTTTGAGTCTAGAAGCTGAGAAGCATCCTTTATTTGTATGTGTATCATTTATAAATGGTAATTCAAGTAATAATGACATTTGGACCAAAAGTGATTTGAAAATTACCTAAAGCTACTTGAGCAGGTAGCCCACTGTGGATCAGCAAATGCGAGATACAACACTTGGACACGTGTGGGACGGACGCATTTTCCCATCCCGCATATTGTGGGAAAACTCAACACATCCAGCGATAATTGGATGGGGGAAGGAGCTACTATTGGAATATTATCAATTTTATTATATTTATCAAGTAATAAACTAGCATCATTAGTAAATTAAACATGTTGATTTCAAAATTAGAATTTGATAATGCTCAGTTTTTAATTTCAACGGGTTTTTTCAAAATTTTGTAGTATTTATTAAATTATTTGAAATTTTTTCAAGACTTACAATCTAATTAGGACAAAAAGGGATGCCAAAATGTATCGTTTTAAAAAAATTAGAAAACAAAGTTGAATGCCACATTCAAGTCTTTGCCAGAGTAAAAAGGAAATAGATTTCCGCACCTTCTCAGAAAAAATTAATATTTTGTTTAACATTCCACCATGTTTTGGCAGTTCAAAACTAATTTTGTTTTTTATTGCATCTGGTTAAAAAATGGCACACACTGTTGTTGTAGGGTGCACAATGCTTTTCACATTTGTAGGCCTACAAAATTAAACCTCTATTTACTTGCCTAATAAAAATTTATTATGCACTCTGCGTAATACAAATTTGTCAATTCCAATGAAGAAAATTCAATTTTAGTAGGCTTATTTCTTCAAGAAGAAACAGTTTGCGAACCTCAATATTTTTCATGCTATTACACATAACGGTGTAGTTACTTTATATTTACTATATGTAGTAAATGGACCATTTACAAATTACAGCCTTTTAAAATGTTTTTTTTCAAAAAAAAATTTAGTACAATACCTCTGTTAGGCATGCAGATAAAAGTCTGAAATTTTTACATTAAATAGGTCTCTATAGTATCAAACTACAGTTTAAATTTCAACTTTAAAATATAACTCAATGTTTGTCGAAGAATTTCTTAACCATAGCAAGAAATGCTCTATTTCCACGAGTAGAATAAGTGAGAATGTCAATATAATACTTCAATTATTTAGAGACTCTAAACTAAGGAAAATATTTTGATAACAATATAATATATTACACGAGTTAAATATTATTGCATTATTATGTAATGTTAATTTCAACATGTGTAATGAAATACAGAAATATTAAAAATAAACTAAAATAACAATCACATAAAGGGACATCAGTTCCCTGAACTAAATTAGCATTACATTAACAATTAATTCATAGAAAACTGTAAAGTATGTTTTAATGAATAATTAATTTTTAATTTTGCTTTAACAATAATCATATGTATTTGCATTATTAAAAGTGTGTCCAGTCACCATGGGGAATTTGAGGTATGTTTATTTAATATAACTTTTATTGGCTCCTAAGCTTTTCATTATTTTTGAATGAACTACTTGGTCCTGGGGGTTGTTAAAGCGTAATATGTACTTCTTTGTTTTGAATATCTACGTTGTTCATTTCTGCTTCCCATTACTGACCTTCAAAATAAAGACACCGTTACATGCATTTATGAGTTTCAATGTTACAACTCGATGTAATTCACTTTCTGCTGATGATGTATTCTGACATTTTAACACAGTTTCTGATTGTGTTATAAAACGATTAAATGATCCTGTACCTTTAATTTTGAGAATCATCCAGATCTTATCTGTCCCGCACCTGCACCAATTATATGCCGGTGTCCTGTCCCGCCTAAGTGTGGTGCAAGCTTAATTGAAAAAAATTTCACAGCATTGTTGATTAACACTTCAATTGTGTAATTGAATAAAAACAATTGCCACTAATCAATCAAATCTACTACTAGATTGTGTAATTTAAGATACTCAAAATAGAGAAGGAAGGATAATTTTTTTTAATAAAAGTTTCCTCATACTGTAACTATTGACCAAGTTTTATTTTGAGGGCTTCTAAGAAGGATAAAATTACTAAATGAAATGAATTTGCGTTAGTGATGTGAAGTTTAAGAACAAACTAGTTCCAAAATCATAAAGAGAGATTTGGAAAGCTGAATGGAGTTTAAGAGTAGCTGAATTTAATATGAAGCAGCAGAATGAGAGAAATTATGTCGCAGGGGAGAGAAAAATATGAGGGAATAAGGGGATATTAAGTTACTAAAAAGTAGTGTAAATTTTAGTCCAAAAGTAAAGTTAATCAGAAGTCAAGTTTGTAAAGAGAAAAACAAATTTTAGACAATCCAGATTAGTAAATAATGTAAACATTTGGCTACGAAAGACAATTTTCTAGCTTATCTCCCTGCTAGGGAGATCTAGTGCTACTTTTATTTAAGAATTGCAATAGAAAATTTGTAATAAATTGTATTTTTTTTTCAATAAAAACAACACTAAATTCATGTATCAATTATGAATAACTAGAAATTATTGCTGGATAATATAATAATAAAACTGTTATAAGCAAATATAAAACACACTTTCACATATACTGTAACTATTGACCAAGTTTTATTTTGAGGGCTTCTAAGAAGGATAAAATTACTAAATGAAATGAATCAAAATTTATTTATTTATAAATTCTGAAAGCTATTTCAATCAATGTAATGAATACATTCAAACCTAAAGGTTTTATATTTATGAGACCATTCTAGAAACTAAATCATTGGTACTTTTTCACATTAAATTAGGGAAAAGACTGGGACTGAAAGGTTGTATCTTCACATTTTTAGTTTCTGCCATATGTATGTTTCTGTTAAATGAATCCAGAACCTGAAAGACAAAGTAAAATCCATTAAACATGTAATCCAATATCAATAATAATGTCTACAAGACTTCTAATATATTTCCACAGACTGATAATGTCTATAAAATTAGTGATATATATACCCTACATATTTTTGTGTGAAAATCTGGTATGGGGTTAAAAATTATAAACTTTTGAAGTTGTAAAACTAAATATTTATTCTGAATATCAGAATCATAAATGAATATTAATTTACATAATCAATTTGATATAATACACCATATTCTTAAATCAACAGCTTAAAATGTAGGAATACATATCCATTTATTCACGAGTCTGTGTAAAGTAGATATTCTCATTTAAGGTTATTGTAGATGAAATTGTCCTTCAAGCATATCACATCCATTGAAAATATATAGCAGTATTTATTTACCTTATCAAACGTTTTTACTTGGTGATGCAATAATTCAATTCTTTTGAGCAATATAGGATCATTTATAATTGAAGTTGGTCCACTTTCACTATCTGTACAGCGAGAATCACTTTGATATGATAAATCCAGCATATTATCCACAAACCTCTGAGTATGCTTGGATAATAGAGTTAAATAGTTCAGAGCTTCATCTGCATGCGGCATCTAAGAGAAAGTTTAATTAATGGTAAAATATAATACAATCACACTTTAATTATTACATAACTAAAAATTACCAAGTCTTTCATTTCTAATTCACAGTTGCTGAAGTAGTCATCCACATTATATTTGTCACTATCTAACTCCGCACATCCTAGTGATGATTCCTCAGGAGTCCTTTCAAGAATGTTCTGAAAAAAAAGAAAAAAAGAATAAGGTTATACTTTAAAAGTATTTAAAATGCAAAAAAAAAAGTGTATATAATTTGCCCTCATTTGTGACAGTTGTGGTTAAGTTTAATAATCAAATTTGCTATCATGAAATATACCACCACCAATAAATTGTCATTTTACTAAAAATAAATAAATCACAATAATACCCATACTGTAAGAACTTGTACATCATCTATTATATTTGTGGCAGTCAGTAAAACTTTTCAAAATAATAGTTTATGATAGTAATAATTAAATACAGTCTCTGGGAGAAAATATTTTTAAATTATTACAAGAATCATAAAAAAAATTGTGTGTGTACAGTCTACTGAAGTAATACTTCATTTGAATACTGTCTATTATTATCAACAATTGCCTACTATTTGTATTTCTTATCAACTGTTTTATACTCTTACAAAGAAAATTGTGAATATCTAAAACAATAAATACTTGGCTCTTCCTCAAATAAATTATTTACATAAATTGTTGAGCTTTATTACATAATGAGCAATATAGAAATATTATGTAACAAGAAATCAGACTAAAAGAAGTAAATCAAATTACATTCAGTTGACATTCTGACTAAACTGCTAAATGCTACTTCACAAAAAAATTTAAACTCCCATTGCAGTGATTCAATATAACGTTAGTGTGTCCACAAAACTACGACAAAAGTAAACTCAATAGAGAGGAACTTAGTTTTAAAAAAATGTGAACTATGAAATGCTTTTCAAGGATTTGGCCACATCTACCAACATGAAATGGTTAATAGCGTTAGTCATAGTTGGCAAACAAAAATTATATACAGCAAACCATCTAGTTACAAACAATTTGAAAAAAAAAAAATCTTTGTTGCTTCTCCCCTCATAAACAAGACATTTTTAGGATCGAGGGACTAATCTTCGCTCTCCTTTCCTTCTCTACAGATTATCATCAACAATGCCCTATGAATACAATATTTCATAATATTTTTTTACAGAGTTTGATGTAGTATATATTTCCCAAACAAGTTTTCATGGTTAACATTGATGCCCCACTATATACAATTTTTCAAAAATGACAGACATCATTAAATATTTTCAGTTCGTATAAGATAGTAACAGGTTAACTGTATTTACAAGGTTTTTAATGTAAAAACAGATTCAAGTTGTGAACAATTAAGATCATAACCAAAGGGTCTATTGTATAATAAAGTGTAATTGTATCATTAAAATTATCAATGATAAAGTTTGGTATGAGTTTATATTTGTATATACAAAAGTAAGATGTGTTGAAATTGTATGAATAATATTGCCAAGGAAGTGAAAAAATAAAGTAATTTAACGAATTTAAATGCATCTGAAAGGACAATCATGATAATGTTCAGAAACTAAATGCAGAATTTAAGTATGACTTAAGCATTACCATAATCTTCAAAAACATTTTGTTAATAGAGAATGATACGAATCAAGTATGTGGCAGAAAGGTTAAAAACCAATTATGTTAGCTAGGGATTTAAACCAAAAGTAACAATACTGGTCCATACAGCGACTGAAAGACCATTTTTATAAATAAAATTTTGTAATTATAATATGTACTAAAATTTCAAAATCTATATAAATTAGTACTAATTACACAAGTGAAGAATATACAAAGCATTAAAATGTTTAATATAAAATTGACATTTTTTAAACAAGGCTAATGTGAATATTAGACAACAGCATGAAAAATTTTATTCATTTCTTTCAATTTATTAATGTCCAACCAAAAAGAAAGTTAAATTATTGTGTAAATAATGTTGCATACGGCAATTTCCTCAAGTTTATAAGTAGAGTTCCAGGTGTTTGAAACATTCTCTTTTATTGTTCCATCCTTCTGCAAGTAACTGATGCATTTTAAAATTCTGTTCCAAAAATTAACTTGATTTTGTGAAATGTCAGTCTCCTGAAATAACAAAATAAATAATTTCTTATATAAAATTAAATAACCAGTAATATTGGAATAAACTCACAAGACATAAAAAAATGAAGCATATTATGTACAGTAGGTAATCTCACTAGTAAATGGATGAATGGATTCTATTATTTTGATATATCATCAATTAGGTTAACTTGTATATTAGACCTATTTAAACTTAACTGTAAAGAAGAGCCAATTCTGATATACGAACCAAGTTCAAAAAATCTTCCGGTATACAAAATCCATAATCACCGGCTCTCTGGAGTACTTCTGAAAAAAAAACTATTTATGACAAAAAACAAACAAGTAAAGCTAAAAAAAATGAAACACTAACCTTCATCAGTCTCATTTTCAAGCCGATTGTCGGAAGTAATGACCAATAACAATTTTCTTAAAAGTAAGATTTTGTAAGTATTTAATTTGAATATATCAGACAAATCTTGAATCATATCACATAAACCTATTTTTTCCAGCTGTATTTTCCAACTTTCCAGAACAGATTCATAGGAATCGTTCATTACTTATAGAATAGTTTCTTTTTCTTTTCCTTTTCTCCTTTATTGGCTAGACGAGTTCTAGATTTCCTTTGAACACCAATGCCGTACTTAGTTCAATTTTAAATTTTGTACAAATAGTGCACAGCTGACTTGTACAGAACTGCCACCATTGGTACGCAAAATGTATAAATGGCTGAGATATAAAAAATGTAATCAGATTTACCAAACAATGAATCAATTTAGTCTCAAATTCTAAATATTTTGTATTCTGTAAGACTAATCTGGATACGTATAAATTATGGTAGAAGACAACGATAAAACAGAAAACTGATTAATACAGTTTTAAAACTGTATGGTATTAAAATTAATTGTAAAATTAATAAAAATACAAGAGGGATTTATAACCATATTATGAAACTCTTACGTTTTTCCCGTTGAAAGTCAGATGCTTACTACAGTTTCTAACATTTCAATTTGTATAGATTACATTACATGTAACTTTGCTAAACAGGCTTACAGTGTAGATGTTCACGGAACCGGACTCTCGGATTGGAAAGATCAGCTTATGTATTGCCCTTCACCAGACGTGGCGCATTTTGTCACGTCTTGTGGGGTCTGACTCGGTAACGAGGGTGTCCCAAAGGGAAGGCTTGACATAATTTATGACCTGGTAACTTTTTGCTGATTGTCAGTGAAATTTTTCCACAGTAGCAGAGCGGACAGAGAACAAGACAAATGTAAATAGGAATAGTACTCGAGACGTATTTGAAATCAATAAATACAGCGTAACAAGTGTAATAAAACGAAGAAAGCCAAGAGAAGCAGAGAAAACTGTTTTATTGTGGGTGTGTGGATGTTGAAGTAATTTCTGAAAGACAAAGGAAAAGATGTAGAATTACATTCAGAACTATAGATAAGTGAATAAACTGTAGATTACAGAAACTTGGCCCCATTTTTGCCCAATATTAATATTTCCTATATATCCCCATGATGTTGTGAAATTATGCCACGCAACAACAATTTAAAACTGTAAATTAAATTTGTATTTATGATTACATTTTTAATAAACTACTTAATAATTTAGCCTAATCAATATAAAGAATCATACTGCAATGACAACAAATAAAAACCTTACGCTTTGCCGAAAATACTTATTAGAGGAGTCAGAAGAAGAATTGGAAATAAATGGCATGAACGGGGTCTAGGAGAATCAATATGAGGATTAATAGAGGAAAAACCAAGGTAATGGAGTGTAGTTACGGAAACTGTGGAATAACGAAGGGTATTACATTGGGAAGGGATATTTTGACGGAAATTAAGGAATCTTGTAACTTGGGAAGCGTAATAACTAGGGAATGTAGAAGTACAGTAGGCATAAAGAGTAGGATAGCACAGACAATGAAGGCTTTCGCGAAAAAAAGGAATTTACGGAACTGGTGGATAGTTGTCCCCATCCTCTGATTGGTGCTTCGAAAGGAAGGGAAAACTGCTACTTAATTACAAAATTTTAATTAATGGGTTTTAAAAACCTATATAAAAGGAAGTCATAACTCAGGGGTCCCGGGTTCAAATCCTAGTATGGCCTTGGATGTTTGTGTCGTCATGGTCGCGAGGATCGGGATTAAGGCTGCTGAGGAATTGATACACTGACCACGGTAGATGACAGTTCGCAGCTGCCTCGGTAGGCCTAGGCCCTCAAGAGGGTTGTTGAGCCATTGCAATGAGAAGAAGAATATAAAATGAAGGGAAAACTTTTAATATATTATAAAAGTGTCAATGATAAAGGTTATAATTTAATTACAAAGTCTGGAGGGGTTTAATCGTGGCGTATTATGTTTGGGGGATAACTTTCCTTTTTAGCCGAATATATTTACGGGTAATATAAATGTGAATATTAGGAAATCGTTGCTAAAAATGTTCGTATGGAACGTGGGATTATATGGGTGCGAAACGTGGACGATCGGAGTTGAGGAAAGGAAAAGAATAAAAGCCTTTGAAATGTGGTGCTATAGGCGAATTCTGAAAATCAGATGGGTGGATAGAATCACAAACGAGGAATTTCTAAACAGAATAGGGGAAAAGGGAACAATATGGAGGACGTTGACTAAGAAGGGATAGATTAATAGGCCATGTTTTAAGACACGAGGGTCTTGTAAAATCAGCATTGGAGGGAAGTGTGTGGGGTAAGAACAGAAGTGGGAGGTAAAGGATGGAATACGCTAAGGATATTAGGGAGGATGTAGGTTGTGCTGGTTATAAGGAAATGAAAAGGCTTGCACAAGATATATTAGAACGGAGAGTTGCATCAGACCAGTCTTAGGACTGAATACCACAACAACAATATAAAGAAACCATAATTTTGTATTAATCATTTCATTTTCACTGTTAAATATGCTTTGGAAAGTTACTGTACAGGGTCTGTAAATAAGTCATACCTTAGAAAAAAGACGAGAAGAATGTTCGTCGCAACACATCTGGTATTCGTATAATGATATGAAAATGAATCAATGAAAAGTAGCCCTATGTTGTCCCATTCAGGGCAAAGGCCTCCTACAAGTAGGGACAGCTTTTAGTAGTCTCACGCGCTCAGCTAATCCGCGTAAGATGTCTTATTAGTTCACTACACTACACTGTCACTTAGTTGTAGTTCTAGTTCTTTCCACTTATTTCTGTCTCTGGCTATTCTGACACATTGTCCTCCTGCTTGTTTTTTGAATAGGTCTGTCCACTTGCGTCTTGGTCTTCCTGGGAGTCTCTTGCCTATGTAGGGGTCCCATGTGGTAGCTTGTAACGTCCATCTTTCGTCTTGTGGCCTCACAACGTGTCCTCCCCATTTCCATTTGGTCCTTGTAGCCTGTTGAGCAACGTCTATTGTTGCTGACATCCTATGCATCAAGTTGTTTGGTACTCTATCTTTCAGAGAAATGCCAAGGATCTTCCTCTGCATTTTCCTCTGGCATACTTGTAGTGTTTCTCTCTTTTACTCTGAGAGCCCATGTTTGACATCCATACAACAATACAGGAAAAACGCAGTTTTCTAGTGTCTCCATTTTGAGCCTCCTTATTTAGGGTTCTGTCCAACAATATAAACTTTAGGGACCAGAAAGTTTTCCAAGCTGATGAAACTCTTCTTTTTACTTCTTCTTCCATTTTGTTGCTAAAGGAAATTATTAGTCCTATATATATATATATATATATATATATATATATTGTGATGTATACAGCATCTCTGTTCCTTCAAGATATATTGGGGTTTGTACTCCGTTTGTCATCACTTGTGTTTTAGATTTATTCATTGATAGTCCTGCCAACTTGCTGTGTGAGTTAAACTCTTGAAGCATGGATTGTAATTTTCTTGGAGTTTTGGCGAATAGAACTATGTCGTCTGCAAACCTCAAGTTTGTTAGACTTGTCATTAAGGGCTATTCCATGTTTCTTATTCCATTTTAATTTTCTGAATATGTCTTCCAGAATATAGGTAAATAGCTTTGGGGAAATATGGTCCCCTTGTCTGACTCCTCTTTCCACACGGAAATGTTGGCCTGTTTTATCAGTTTTTACTTTAGCATAACTTTGTTTATAGACTTTTCTTAATAACTGGATGTATTTTACTTCTACTCCTTGGTTGGTCAGTGCTTGAAGTATGTTTGGGTGTTCGATTGTATCAAAGGCTTTGCTGTAATCTACAAAAGCTAGGCAAATTTTTAAGTTATTTTCTTGTGACTTTTCTATTATTTGACTGATGGTTTGGATATGGTCCACTGTACGGAAGCCTGTCTGTTCTGAGGGTTGATTCTCGTCAAGTGTTTTTGTTATTCGCCTTGTTAGTATTTTTGAAAACAGTTTATATAAGTTTGACATCAGGCTTATAGGTCTATAGTTGTTCAAGTCATCCTTCGTACCTTTTTTTGTGAAGGAGTATAATTGTGTTTATTTTCCATTGGTCGGGAATGATATCCGTTTGTATGATTTTGTTGAAAACTTCTGTGATGATTGTTGTTAAGAGATCTGCAGCTACTTTTAAGAGCTCATTGTCTATATTATCTTCACCCGTTGTCTTTCCATTCTTAAGTTCATTAATTGCTGTTCTAACCTCACTGTATATTATAGCGGGTGTCTTCGGTGGTGACCTGATCTAGATCGCCAGGGTCGCTATTTGTGACTTTGTTTTGTAGGGAGCTTGTATATATTGTTTTGTAGAATTCCGTTGCTGATTCGATTATGTCTTTTCTAGTGACTGATTCTTTGTTCCTAATATCCATGTTTTCCCCCACGGACTTTCCCCTTCGCCTTTCTTATTGATTTACTTGTTTCCAGTATTTGTCTCGTCGTTGCGGAACGGTGCTCACGGATATCCTTCCGAATTTCTCTTTTCGTGAGTTTATCAAGTTCTGCGAATTCTTCTTTATTTATATCTGAAGTATCTCTAACTCTTAACAACTTCGATCTGCGATCTATTAGCTGTATGGTACTCTGTCTTAATTTCCTTTCTCTTTTCTTCATTGGTTCTCCTGTACTTGTGTTCTTATGTGCTTGTTGTATGCATCTCTCTATTGCATTATATATTTCTTGAGTATTTTGATTTTTGTTCGCATTTGTTTGTTGTAGTTCTGTGTGGTATCTAGATCCCCAAAAGGAATTCCAACTTTGAAAGCTTTTTTGTTTCCTATGGTGTGTAGTTCTTCGCATTCTAGATGTCCTGTTATTCCATTGTTTATTAGACAATTCATTACCATTTCCTTTGTAGTGTTTTCCTTTAAACTGCCGATGTATAATATATATATATATATATATATATATATATAATATTCAAATTAATCCTATTAATGAAAAAATTAGTTATAATATATTTTTAAATGCTACGTTTTTCATCTAACTTACCCAATATTATTTGAATGGTTTAAATAGCTGAAAACATACAGGAATTAGATGCTTTGTGACAGGTATAGACGCCGCAGACACGGGCGATCCATCCGTTCATCCTCTCCAAAAGTTGTCCGTGTGTGAGGACGGAGCGGAGCGGTGGACTTGTCGAGCCAATATCCAACGCGTCGTCGTTTCTTGGTTCTCACGCGTCGGGGATTCTCGGTCTAAAATTGATCGGGGTCCCGGAAAGAGCGTAAGAAGCTCAGTATGCATTCAGACCTTGAAGAATGAGCATCTGAGGCTAAGGACCGACAGAGCTCTCGCGGTTGTTGAGGGCGCGGGTGACGATACAGACCACCACCACCGTAATGTTATCTCGGTGGTGGTGTATAGACTCGAAAGCGACGTTCTACTTATTTATAATTGTATCTCATGAAAGATTAAGTAAGATATTCATGTTATAAGGCTATATATGCTCATTCTCATTTGTATCCATAGCGCATATACAATTACTCCATAATACAATGATATGTGGTTGGACTACTCTATCAGTTCGTCAACAGTTATTAGTCATTTAATTTTTATGGTTTTTCAGAATGTTAAGAATAAGATCGAGATATTCTTTTTAACATTCTAAAACGATAACGTTATTAGTTCTACTTTCATCAGGTTGTAAGCCTCTAGAGAGTTTACAATTTATTTATTAAAAATATAACTAAATGTGGAATTAACACATTTAAATTAACAAATTATAAACAATATATATGTTTGAAATGAACATGTTTAATTTAACAACGATTGTAGTTAATAAATTATGAATTTAATTAAGTTTATACTTCACTTTTCCACGTGTTGCGTTTTTCCGTAACAAGCTCCGGAAATAGCAAAGCAGGGGAAGAATTATCACGATAATAATAAATCGTGATCCTGACAATATATATTGCAACGAATGAGATAAATCAAAGATCCAACAGCAAATCGAGTGTACAGCTGTTTAGCAATCAATCAGTCGCAATGAGCGATAGCTGGTCCTTTCTCTGGATTAATATGGTTACAATTTGTAGTAATTGTACGTCACCCTATTCATTCTTAGATAATTAATGTAATCGGCAGGCTCGAATGGGTTTCTAAACGAAATGTAAATGAAACAGTTTTCTGACTTTAAAGTTTACAATAAATAAAAATAAGGCCAATTAATTAATATAAATACGACGTTTTGAGACTTCATCGGCCGTAATCATCGCGGTATGTAGTCCACGACACCAAATTCCTCTCATGCAAATTTTTGAATACATTTTATAATCTTGTCGGTCTATTCCTGATGAAGTCTCAAAAGGGAGACGAAACGTCGAACTTTTATTAATTATAGAGTAATAAAATTACATGCTGACTTATTGACCGTATTTTTATTTATTGAAATTTAAATGACATATTCTAATATACTCTTCTCTTTTAATAAATATAAATAGATAAATGTGACATTTGAAATAAATAAAAACGTTTTAAAACAAATTAGCTAGTACAGCAAAATTTATTCACTTAATAAAATGCAATACTTTGAAGAAAAGAGAACGAATTTTAATAATTGACAATTTGTGAGGTTAAACAATAAAAATTTGGCGAATGAGTTGAATTTAAAATATTGCCACGGCTCTATTCAATCTCATGAGAACCCTTCTCATCAGGGAGCTAAGATGGGGAGGATAACAGGTAACATTTTTTAAAAGGGGGTTGGAATCACTTTATAGAAAGCTATTCTTTTTTATCTCTTACTGTTGATGTCTTCCACGGGCTCGAACAAGCGGCTAGCCCGGTTGGAAGCAGGTTGAACTTCTCTCACGGCGATGTCGACGGATGGTTGAAGCAGCGGCAAGTCGATCTGCCTGGACTCTGAATCAAAAAGTTTCTAAGGCTAGGTTTACACAGGCAGTGATGACTGCCAGAAAACGAGGGGCAGTGATGTCAGTGGCGTGTCAACATACGTCAGTGCTGCACTGACATCTGCCAATCCATCGCTGACACGAGAGCGCTTTTTGAGTCCGCTAAAACCTATCTTCAAGCAACGAAGGACAAATTAAAGCGGATTATTTATTTTCACAATATCTTAATATTTTCAGATATGTAAGGTACAAATTAAATTTATACGGAAGATTAAGAAAACCTTTCGAAATCAATATTGAAAGTTGGATACGAAGTTATATAAACATATTTCTGAAATAAGTGTTAAATTTTTTTTTCTATTCGCAAATGTTGGAGAATATAAATTACTTTTCCTAGGATCCAAATTCGGAAAATAATATATTTTTATATGCTTGGTCCGAATGGAATTTTAAAAATGAAAATCTTATTAAATTACTGAAATTCACAATAAAACATTTGAATTCGTTGTTTAAACACTTTGATAGAAGGCTAATTGTTGTTGTGATATTCAGTCCTAAGACTGGTATGATGCAACCCTCCATGCTAACCTATCTTGCGCAAGCCTTATCAGTTCCTTATAACTAACACAAACCACATACTCCCTAATTGGCTTAGCGTATTCCATCCTTAGCCACCCTTGTCTGTTTTTACCCTACACACTTCCCTCTAATGCTAATTTTACAAGACCCTCGTGTCTTAAAACGTGGCCTATTAATCTATCCCTTCTCTTAGTCAACGTCCTCCATATTGTTCGCTTTTTCCCTATTCTATTTAGAACTTCCTCGTTTATGATTCTATCCACCCATCTGATTTTCAGCATTCGCCTATAGCACCACATTTCGAAAGATTCTATTGTTTTCCTTTCCCTAACTCCTATCGCCCACGTTTCGCACTCTTATAACGCCACGCTCCATTCAAACATTTTTAGCAATGATTTTCTAATATTCACACTTATATTACCCGTAAGTAAATCCCTCTTTTTCGCGAAAACCTTCCTTGCCTGTGCTATCCTATTCTTTATGTCTACTATACTTCTACCATCCCTAGCTATTAGGGTTCCCAAGTAGCAGAATTCCTTAACTTCCGTCAAAATATCTCTCCCCAATCTGACACCCTTTATTATTCCACTGTTTCCCATACTACAGTCCATTACCTTGGTTTTGCCTCTATTAATCCACATATGGAACTCTTTCTCGAGGACTATGTTCATGCCATTTATTATGATATCCAAGCCTTCTTGTGACTCCCGTAATACTACAATATCGTCGGCTAAGCGTAAGGTTTTTATTTCTTCTCCTTGCAGTATGATTCCTTTTCCATATTCCGTTTTATTTTTCTTCATCGCCTGTTCAATATATAAGTTAAACAGCATGGGCGACAGACTGCATCCTTGTCTTACTCCTTTCTTGATTACGGCTTTCTTTTCTTGGTCTTCTATTCTAATTACTGCTGCCTGTCTTCTTTAGAGGTTATGTATTAGTTTCCTTTATCGATATTTTGTTCCAGTGCTCTTCAGAATCCTTAATAGTGTTGTTCCAGTTCACATTATCCAACGCTTTTTCTAAATCTACAAATGTAATGAACGTAGGCCGGTTTTTTCTTGTCCTGTATTCTAAAATTAATCGCAAAGTCAAATTAGCTTCTCTTGTACCTATAGATCTCATTTATTTCATAGCACCAATATTTGAAGTCTTATCTTGTCTTTGGCTAATGTTTTACGTAAAACATAATTTTAGAAAACTAATTTTTTTTTCGAAAATTCGACTAGAATAAACAGAATATGTAATTAACAACTACGAAAAGCGTGCGAGAAATTAAAAATCCTTATGAATCAGACGTGTATCATTAATATTTATATTAACTACAGAACAAAAGCAATTATTTCAATAAAAGCTCAGGACTGAAGATTTTGAAACAAAGTAAGCTGATTTTTCCGCCCCAGTCAGTTTCATTGGTATTTGTTGCTGAGCTTTGATTAAAAGAACTTCTGCTCTAGAACTATATTCTGCCAAGGGGCAGAAAACTGCTTTTTACGATTCACGTTAAAAAGTATATAATTCACAACGTCCTTTCGTCGCCCTCCGGAACCTCGTCAGGTGTAATAACTTTTTATACAATCCTTCCATCCATTAATAACTTTGGCATGTCGTGAGAGTTTCATTTTGCCTCCAAATTTTACTCGTCAAAATTATTAAGGAGAAAACGGTGCAAAATTATAAAGAGGTTCCTGAAAAGAGTGAAAAGTCATAGGGGAATAGATAGTTTAAAAAAATAAATAGCATGGAACGTTCTTGGTCGATGATCGTTTATTTATATTATTATTATTATAAATGATGGATGTTTTTAATTATTTAGTCGTTATACTTATGGTCAAATTACAAACAAAATCTATTCTCCGTTGTCGTTCTAAAATTAGGCATTGAAGAGTGTGATTCAGTACAATGTAGGAGAGTCTATGTACAAGTCTGTTTAGCGGATGGAGGAAGACCGCAGTTGACCAGGGAAGATAAGAGAACCGCGTGCTAATTGGTATGTACTCTATTTAAAAATAATGATATAATCTGCAGTATGGTTTGCCATTTGAAATATAAGCAGACAAAAATTTATGTGCACTATATATATATAATTCATTTAAAAATGAAAATCAACTGCTAGTTTATTAGAATCGTTTATTAAATTTTTTCGTAGAGAAATTTTTAAACATAAGTATTTCGGCTATATGAGATAAAAATTTCATTTGTGAAAAATAACGATAAACGTTTCATTTTTAGAGTGCTGTTTACCTTTTAAACAAATAGTTTATAAAATGAATTAAAATATAAATAATTTAATAGATTAATTTGATTGTTATATTTACGTTTTGCTTATCGCATCGCAGACGTGTGGTAATTGTTGTCCGTGAGTACTCATGGAAACGACGGTTCCTGTATTGTTGCTAGTATATATAAAGGAGCGCGCCGCGTCATTCTGGACATTTTTTCTAAATTACATTTTTTTTATATAGTATTGCAGAGGCGGATGCTGTCGTGGTCGGCCGCCATGCTGGGGCTGGGGCGGCCATGCGGGGTTGGGGCGGCCCATTTTAATAAAAAAATTCGTGATTTGTTCGAATGAAGTGTAACTTTTATCTTTTAGTTGATCAAACCTAAAAGCTCTCATGAAGAATTCCCCATTTTGTGAAGAAGTTTTTGTGAATGAAGTAGGTGGACTTTAAATCGCCAAGGAAAAGAAATTTTCATGCAGTGAAATCCGACCACGAGACAACAAGAAGGACGACCACCTGAGCCACCATGGAGGACTGCATTATGAAGTCTCACCCCCAGAAGGAAGAAAATAACAAAGAATTCTCCCGTGTGTCCATTAGATTTCCACTGTTACCATTGTAAAAACAAAAAAATGTAAGTATGATACTGAATTCTCAGCGTTTGCCTTACATTAATCCCATGTCTAAATGTAATATTAACCTTATAAAATCCTTTGATTTCCGTTTTCAGGTTCAGAGAGCTATATGGAAACTGACGCCATTAAACAGAAGATGGCAGCTATGATGGAAGATGGATTTTACTGAATCCTGTCTGCGTTGCTGGGTTGCACTCATGATGGTAAGTTCACTTTTTGTTGTTGTTTAAGAATTCTTCTTATTCTTCTTGATAGGCGTCACAGCCCATTGTGAGTCTGAGCCTTCTTAATGATAACCTCCCATCTGTTTCTATTTTGTGTGTTTATCCACCATGCTTTGACTTTCAGGGTTTGTAGATCCTTCAAAAACCCATCTATCCATCTTAGCTTGTGCCTTGCTTTTCTTCTACTTCCATCCCCCTCACGTGCCTAAGCCATTAAACTCTACATATTTTCAAGGTATGGATTATGTTAAGTTTTTTGTAAAGGTTGTTTAGATTGTGATTATATTTTATTGTACATATTCCATTAACACAACTTGGGCCATAGATCTTTCACAGGATCGTCCTTTAGAATATTTTTAATTTTTCTTCATCATTTTTTGTGTGTCCAAGTCTCACATCCACATGAGACTACAGGCCTTATTAAGGTTGTATACATTTTTATTTTTGTCTGTCTCTTTATCCTGTTTGACATCATTAACTTGTTTAGACTGTAGTAACTTTTGTATCCTTGGTTTATTCCGTGGTTAATTTCTATGGAATTGTTGTTGTCACAAGTGAATATTGCTCCTAAGTACTTGAATTTATTAACTTTTCTATGTTAATGTTATTCATGGAAATTTTTATATTATTGGAGGTTTCGATGTTTTACTGTAGTTAATTTTTAACCCTAATTTAGATTCTGCAGACTATAGCTTTACATCCACATTCTTTATTGATTTCTCCTGTCTTTCTATTAGCACTACATCATAAGGCATTTGTATTGATTTATGTACTAAAGTTCCTATAATCACCCGTTCTGCATCTCTTACAACTTTTTCTACAGCTATGTTGAAAAGAAAATATGATAGCGCGTCTCCTAGTCTCAGGTCTTTACGTGTATTAAAGTATTCAGATGTTCCATTTAGGGGCTTTATTCTGCATTTTACACCTTAGTTTTCTGGGGATATTAAATTCTCCCATAGCCCTGAAAAACTCTTTTCTATTTATGGTATTGTAGGCAGCCTTGAAATCCACAAATATATACTGTGTGTCAATCCCATATTCTCTAAACTTTTCCAAAATTTGCCTTATTCTATGTGGGTGGACTTTCCAGATCAGAATCCACACTGAGAGTGTCCAACCACCTTTTCTATATATAATTGCAATCTTTTAAAGAGTAAATTTGAAAAGATCTGATATAACATTAACAAAGTAATGTCACGATAATTTTCACATTGGTGGCAGATCACCTTTCTTGCAGATAGGGCATATCCATCCCT
>CM067376.1:206269203-206338610 GCA_034510155.1 Eucriotettix oculatus
GGCGGCCGTTGGAACTGCTGCAGGGCGGTGATGCGCTCCGGGACCGCGCTGACGCCTTCGTGGGAGACGCGGTAGCCGAGGAAAGTGACGGCTGACCGACCGAAGACGGACTTCTCGGTGTTGAGCACGATGCCGTTCTGCGCCAGACGTTGGAATATCGTGTTGAGATGTTCTCGGTGTTCCGCCGGTGACGAGCTAAAAACGAGAATGTCGTCTATGTAAGGGTAGCAGAAATCGAGGCCCTGCAGCACCTCGTCCATGAACCTTTGAAAGGTTTGCCCCGCGTTCCGCAACCCGAACGTCATAAATGGGAATTCGAACATCCCGAACGGCGTTGTTATCGCGGTTTTCGGGATGTCCGGTGGATGGACCGGGATCTGTGTGTACGCCTTGACGAGGTCGAGCACGGAGAACACCGAGCTGCCCTGTAGGCTAAGGGCAAAGTCTTGCACGTGGCGCACGGGATACCTGTCCGGGATGGTTCGTGCGTTCAAAGCGCGATAATCCCCGCATGGGCGCCATTCCCCGTCCTTCTTCTTCGGAACGAGGTGAAGCGGCGATGCCCACGGGCTCTTCGATCGCCGTGCGGTCCCGTCCGCGAGCATGGCCTGGAACTCTGCCCGCGCGATGTGGAGTCGTTCTGGCGCGAGGCGTCGTGGTCTGCAGGACACCGGGGGGCCCGGCGTCGTGAGGATGTGGTGAACGGTGTTGTGGCGGACGGCCCGGGGTGCGCCGGCTGGGCGCGTGAGCTCCGGGAAGCGATCGAGGATCTCCTGGTACGGCGAAACCGTCGTCAACACCTTGACGCTGGGCTGCGACTGGTTGCTGGGTGTCGCGACGGCGACGTGACCGGAGATCCCGTCTATGAGGCGCCCGTTGCTGCAGTCTGGCAGCAGCTTGTAGTGCGCCAGAAGGTCTGCGCCGATTATGGGTGACGCCACGTCCGCTACGACGAAACGCCACGGGAACTTACGGGGCAAGCCCAGGTCCAGCAAGTCTTGTCATCCCTGCTGACGACCAGGTGGGGGCCGGTGTAGGGTGGGCGGAGCGGTGGTCGCGCGGCGTCGTCGCGCAGGAAGACGTGGGTGCAGGATGCCAGCTCCCTGAAAACGAAGGTCCCGGGGCGCGAGTGCCGGGTCACGGGTTGTGGCCTGATGTGCTACGCGGACGCGGTCGACGAGCGAAGTTGGATCGACTCCGGCAGACTGTGCTGGAACTGGGGCGAAAAATTCGCCGTGCAGCCGGAGTGTTTCGCCGAACACCAGCTCGGCTGCCGATGACTGTAGGTCCTCCTTGAAGGCGGTGCGTATGCCCAGCATGGCTATCGGAAGCGCCTCTAGCCACGATGGTCCGGTGTGGCACATTAACGACGCCTTCAGCTGCCGGTGGAATCGTTCCACCATGCCGTTCGCCTGTGGGTGGTACGGCGTCGTCCGAGATCTCTGCCACCCGGCGAAAGCTCCCAGAGCCGCGAACAGCCGCGATTCGAATTGACGGCCTTGGTCGGTTGTGATGACCTCTGGGCACCTGAATCGGGCGATCCAACCGTGGAGGATGGCGTTGGCTACGCTCTCGGCGGTGATCTGCTCCAGCGGAACTGCCTCTGGCCAGCGCGAGGCGCGGTCGACGATCGTGAGCAGGTAGCGGAAAGGCCCTGCTGGTGGTAGTGGCCCGACGATGTCGACGTGGATGTGGCGGAATCGGGTGGTGGGCGTCTGAAAAGATCCGGTAGCCGTCACGACGTGCCGCGTGGTCTTGGCGCGTTGGCACGGCACGCACGCTCGGCAGTCGCGGTTTACTCCAGGCCACACGAAACGCGACGTCACCAGGCGCGTAGTGGCGCGGGTCCCCGGATGGCTGAGGCTGTGCAGCGCGTCGAACACCTGGCGTCGGCTGGGTGCTGGGACGAACGGCCGATGGCGTCCGGTCGAGACGTCGCAATAAAGCTGCGAGGCGTGGCCTGGGATGGATACCAGGCGGAGTTGGAGCGCTGTGCCGCTGCGAAGCAGCGTGCGCAACTCGTCGTCGCGCGTCTGCTGGTGGGCGAGGGTTTCGAGGTCCACCGGGTTCGGGGCCGTCGTAAGGGCGTCGACGCGGGAGAAGGCGTCCGCGACGATGTTCTCGGCTCCGCTGATGTGCCGAATGTCGGTGGTGAACTGGCCGATGTACGTGAGGTGGTTCCTCTGCACCGGTGGGAGCTTCTCGTTCTGCTGGAGGAACGCGAAGCAGATGGGCTTGTGGTCCGTGAAGACCACCGTGTGCTGCGCCTCGATCGCGTGGCGGAAGTGTCTGACCGCCAGGTAGATCGCCAGAAGCTCCCTGTAGTACGCCGGCCACTGCGATTGACGGGGAGTCAGTTTCCTGGAGAAGAAACCCAGTGGCTGCCATGCTCCGTTGACCCGTTGCTGGAGGGTGGCGCCGACTCCTCCTTGCGAAGCGTCGGTGAATAATCCGAGTTGAGCCGTAGGGTCGGGGTGGGCCAACAGGGTGGCGTCGGCGAGGGAGGCCTTGCAGCTCTCGAAGGCCGCGGAGGTTGCGGGTGTCCACGGCACCGGTTGGGCTCCGCGGAGGCCAGATAGTGCCTCTTGCAAACACGGCCTGGTTAGTCGCCGCGTGGGGAAGGAAACGCCTGTAGTAGTTGACCATCCCCAAGAACCGGCGCAAGCCTCGGCGTCGGGGCCGTTGGAACTGCTGCAGGGCGGTGATGCGCTCCGGGACCGCGCTGACGCCTTCGTGGGGACGCGGTAGCCGAGGAAAGTGACGGCTGACCGACCGAAGACGGACTTCTCGGTGTTGAGCACGATGCCGTTTCTGCGCCAGACGTTGAAGATCGTGTTGAGATGTTCTCGGTGTTCCGCCGGTGACGAGCTAAAACGAGAATGTCGTCTATGTAAGGGTAGCAGAACTCGAGGCCCTGCAGCACCTCGGCGGCCTCGACGCGCTGTGGATGTCGTCGGGTGAGCGGTTGTCGACGGGTGGTCGGAGGTGGTCCGGGCTGGGGAGAGCATGTGAGCTGATTACGTAGTTCGTTGCGGGCGCGGGACACCTCGATGCGTTGCGTAGTGCGGGGCCCTCGGCGTCGGGGTGACGACCTCGCGGGCGACCTGCGCGTGTGCGTCAAGCAACCTCGGCGGTGGGAGACCTCTTCGGCGTGTCGGTGGCTTTGACTCGTAGTGTCGCGACGGACGCGTGTTCGCTCGCGAGACTCGTTGACACCTCGTTTGGTACGTCAAGTGGGGTACGTCGCTCGGTGGCGCGCCATCGTTCGTGTGGTTGGTCGTCGTGCGCATTTCGATGCGCGCACGGTAGTCGAGAACGCGTTCCGCGTCGGCGTACCTTCCGCGGGTCCTCTGTCTGTACGTGCGACCTCGGATCCTCGGGTTATGCTCGCGTACCGGCGGCGACGTATTCGACTCGGCGTCTTGTATCGTGCACCTCGCGCAGACTCTCGGTGCCTCGTCGTTCCTCGTCACGGGTAGTAGGCGGACCCTCGTAGTATACGATCGGTCTCGCGCGACCTCGTGTTCCCTCGCGGTTTTTGCCTCGGGAGTGTGCGGCGGTAGCGCTGTCCTCGTTTGTGCGCGTAGGGGGAATCGTACTCATCTGTCGCGTCGCGTACGCGGGAGACTCGTAGCGACGCTCGACGGTCGGGCGGGTCGTGGGGGGGGGGTCGCACTCGCGTCTCGGACGTTCGTTTGGCGGAGCCTCAGCGTGTCGATGAATGTGGTTGGCGGGGCGTGGAGGGCATCTATTGTCCTCGCGGGGGCGTTGTGCGGTGTGAGCACCTCGGAGGTCGGGAGTTTCGTTACCTCGTCTACGTACCTCGCGTAGACACCTCGCTTTTGGTGTGGCGCTTTGTCCGCGGTCCATGAAAACCTTTGAAGTTTTGCCCCGCGTTTTCCGCAACCCGAACGTCATAATCGGGAATTCGAACATCCCGAACGGCGTTGTTATCGCGGTTTTCGGGATGTCCGGTGGATGGACCGGGATTTGTGTGTACGCCTTGACTAGGTCGAGCACGGAGAACACCAAGCTGCCCTGTAGGCTAAGGGCAAAGTCTTGCACGTGGCGCACGGGATACCTGTCCGGGATGGTTCGCGCGTTCAAAGCGCGATAATCCCCGCATGGGCGCCATTCCCCGTCCTTCTTCTTCGGAACGAGGTGAAGCGGCGATGCCCACGGGCTCTTCGATCGCCGTGCGGTCCCATCCGCGAGCATGGCCTGGAACTCTGCCCGCGCGATGTGGAGTCGTTCTGGCGCGAGGCGTCGTGGTCTGCAGGACACCGGGGGGCCCGGCGTCGTGAGGATGTGGTGTACGGTGGTGTGGCGGACGGCCCGGGGTGCGCCGGCTGGGCGCGTGAGCTCCGGGAAGCGATCGAGGATCTCCTGGTACGGCGAAACCGTCGTCAACACCTTGACGCTGGGCTGCGACTGGTTGCTGGGTGTCGCGACGGTGACGTGACCGGAGATCCCGTCTATGAGGCGCCCGTTGCTGCAGTCTGGCAGCAGCTTGTAGTGCGCCAGAAGGTCTGCGCCGATTATGGGTGACGCCACGTCCGCTACGACGAAACGCCACGGGAACTTGCGGGGCAAGCCCAGGTCCAGCCGCAGGGGCACGTACCCGTAGGTGGCGATGCTGGTCGCGTTCGCCGCCTGCAGCTTGTACTTCGTGGGCTCTCGGTGACTCTTGAGAGCTCGGGGGAAACAGCAGATGTCGGAGCCGGTGTCGATCAGGAACTTGTGGCCGCTTATTCGGTCCCTGATGACCACGCGTCGTCCAGGTAGGCGGCCAACGGCTGCAATCGTTGGCCGCCCTGCTAGTTTCCCTGGTCGTAACTGCACGGGGGCTCGCAGCGCTGGGCACGGCTACCAAATCGGCGGTGGTACCAACACCTCCCGGCGTCGGTGGAGTCGAGCGTCGAGCGGCTGGCTCGTCCTCGCTGCTGCGAGCGTGGTCGGGCTGGTCTGTGAGGCGGCGATCTCCCCCGGAGTGCGGCGAGTTCCGCGGTGAGGGCCTCAACGCGTAGCTCGAGGTCGGTGGCGCGGCTACGAGCACGTGGGTCGGCGTGGTCGTGGGTTTCTGCGATGGCGGCGGATCCAGCGGTGCTAAGCCGATGACGCTGTCCGCGATTTTAGCCACCTCGTTCAGTGGTACGAGGGGTTGGCATCGGACGATCATTTGCATTGAAGTCGGCAAACGTTGCAGCCACAATGCTCGCAGCACCTCCTCTGAGACCGATCCTCCCGCCAAAACCCTGAGGTGGCGCAGGAATTGCGACGGGGACCGGTCTCCCAACGCGGCGTCGGTCAGCAGCTGCTGCGTCCGCTGCTCCTGTGCAGGGGACAGACGCGATATCAACTCTTTCTTCAAGCACTCATACCTGTCCGACGCCGGTGGGTTTATCAGGATGTCCTGGACCTCTTCGGCCCAGCGCCCGTCCAAGTGTGCGGCCACGTGGGAGAAGCGCGTGGTGTCCTGTGTGATGCCGGCGATGGCGAACTGCTGCTCCACTTGCGCGAACCATAATGCTACGTTGCCGGGCCAAAATGCAGGTAGCTTCAGCGCTACTCTGTAAACGCCTGGCTGTTGCTGGTCTTCCATCGGCTTGCGTCGGGGTCACCAATTTGGGAGCGAGGGTGTCCAATGACGAGCGGCGACCACGTGGCGTTAGTTTGCTTTATTCATGAGAGGGCGACCAGTCCGTCTCAAGAGAGCTGAGCAAGTGGACGAGAGAGAGGCTGGTTGCACCCCACTCGGCCTGTTGCCAGAGTGGGGGGAGGTGCAGCGTTGCCATGTCTCTCTCAGCGATGCTGCTGCGTGTGGAGCAACATCTCTGCTCCCCACAATTCCATATTCATTCCATTACTTTCCATACTCAATCAATATATTCTTTGCTGTCAACTTTAAACAGTTCTGCCTGCATTCAGTCCATCAGGGCCCATTGCTATATTATTCTTTAATTTCCATATTGATTATTTTATTTCTTTCAGTGTTGATGGTGGTATTTCATTTTCATCTTCTATTTTCTGCATTCCATTTATATCATCCACCTCATCTTTTGTATTTTCATACATCCTTTGAAATACTCCTTCCACCTTTTAAGGACTTCTTCATCATCTCTAATCATTTCTCTTTCTGTGTTCTTGTAACTTTGAGTTTTTGTTTGGAATCCTCCCTCATTTTATTCATCTGTTTATAGAGTTTTCTGCTTTCATTTGTTTTATCACATTCTTGAAACTATTCTAATTCTTTTACAAACATCGATCATGTTGGTCTTATGTCTAGTGTCTATCAACACATGCCCAATTTGATTGTATGTCCAAGTTGCCAGGTGTATTTTTTATGGGGGAATGTAGTACTTCCAATCACCATATTTAATGAACTTGCTAATCTTGTACCATTATTGTTTCTTTCTTTATTCAACCCATATTTTCCTATCACTATGTTGTCTTGGTCATCATATCCCACTTGTGCATTAAAATCCCCAAGTAATTTGATATCATTATTTGGGCAGTTCTTAACTATTTGTTCTAGTCCTTTGTAGAATTGGTCTTTAATAGTGTCACATTTCTCCTCTGTAGGAGCGTGGGCAGATATTAGTCATATTATTCTGTGGTTAATTGGTTTAAAATCCATTACTAGGTGTTTTATTCCAGCATTTACTAGCAAACCACATCCAAACTCATGTTTTCTTTTTTTACAGCAATAGTGAAGATTACTGTTCTACCTTTTCAGTATGCCCTGCCCTGTCCATCTTACTTCCTGTAACGCCGTTATATCGACCTTATAATCTTGCAGATGTCTTCCTAAGTTGTTTAATGCTGCGGTTCTATATAAAGGATAACACATTCCAAGTTCCTATTTTCAATTCCTTATTCTTGCCGGGTCGTGTATTTATGTATCCATCCTGCTTTTCCAAGGCTATCATTGTTTTCCTCACATGGTAGTTTTTTTACAAGTATGAGGTTGTCAGCCTCATGCCTCAACCCCCAACCTGGAGGGCCAGGATATCTCTCTTTGTCTGGATCAAGACCTGTCTGGCAAGGGAGGCCCTACCAGTAGCTACGCTAGCACTGGCATAGCTCTTGAGGTGATCAGAGCGCTCAAACCCCATCGCCACGTTAAGGTGGAGATACCAGCGAGGAGTCTTCAAGAATTAATATGACTTATTTTTAAAATTGATTATGATCAATAATCTGAGAGGTTTTCTAAATAAAGAGCAATATATGCTTTTTTTGGTTAACAGGCTGCATGAGGGTGATCCTGAAACTCTCCTTTAATAGCATAGAAAGGGAATTGAAAAGAAGGATGTGGAAGGTAGAACATAGTAACCAAGGGATGACTAGGGTTCCCGATTATAGTTTATGGATCTTTGTTCAACACACTGCGACCTTATAATGTTTCCTCTTTGGTGTTCCTATACCATTCATCCAAATGCACTTGAATTTTTAGATTATTGTAGTGTTCCCCCATACAATTTTTCTGCCACTCTTTTAAAAATTTAGGTTCCTTGCTTTCCCCGTTATAGGTAAAAAATAATGTGACTTCATGTTCGTCTCTTATACATTTCTATACAATTCTTTCAATTGACAAGAAATATTGGTTCATTGCAGTGTTCAGCTTAGCGTCGGTTTCCGTTGGTCATTTTTGAAGAGTTAAATTTTTCCCTTCCCTCCTTTTCAGGAAAAAAATGCATACTGAACTTGTATCAGAATACATTATAACTTCATGTAGTGAAAAGAAATAACTAAATTGCAGTTAAGTGTGAAATGATGTCTAAGATTAACCAACATTTTATTTAATAAGATACTTTTTAATTTAGTTAATAAATGTGTAAAATGTATAAATTCCTCTCGGGTTTCCAACCGGGCCTAAGACATTATCAGTGACGTTTCAATGGCTTGCTCTGCCATCATCTTCAGACTGAAGTGTCAAATTCGGTAAGTGTAAGCATTCATATAGCCTGAGGCAAGTCTGTGCAAGCACAGACCGCCTGTGATTGGCTAGATGTGGACGCGGGAGCGAGGGCGTCTCCCATTGGAGACTTGCTTAGTCATGCTCTAGTCTCCCGTGGCTGCGGTCACGCGGCCCGTCTCCGTTGCATCTGGGGTCCCGTGACAGCCCCGCGTTCCTCCGGTGAAACAATGGGTTCCAAGCCAGGCTCAATTGGAATCCAGAAACTATATTAAGTAAATTCTCACTGGACCTGATGTTTATTGCCTCCAAAATAATGCTATCCCAATAGCAATTAGCGCTGTCCAGAATACGAGTCTTATCGAAAGCTATTTTATGACAAGTGAACAAGACGTTCGGCAATAGCAGATGGCTTATTAGGTTGCTTTAATCGTAGATGTCTATAGTGCTATTTTATTATTTCTTCTGCGGTTCTTATTGTTTGTCCTATATATTTACTGCCACAGTCGCATGGTATGTCATAAATAGCAGGGGTCTTTAGGCCTACATCGTCCTTTACATTCCTGAGCATATCTTTGATTTTTCGTTGTGTTAGAAACAGCGTTTTTATGTCATGCTTGGCCAGTATGCGACTAACTATGGCTGTGCATTTTCCGGCATTATGGGATATAGGCTCTTTTTCCGGGCGACTCCTCGTTTTTCTTCTTTCTGGTTCCGTATATTGCCCGTGAAATTTCACCAACGGTGTAACCGTTTCTTAATAAGGTACTTGGAAGGTGATGAATTTCGGCTGCCAAGTGGTCCTTATCCGATATCATTCTCGTTCTATGTGTAAGAGAGGAAAGCACAGCCCTTTTGTGAGCCTGGTGGTGGAAACTGTTAGCGTGTAGGTAAAGGTCCATCCGGTCTTCTATGTATCAGGATGTCGAGAAAAGGTAGCATCCCTTCCTTCTCAATCTCCATCGTGAATTTAATGCTCGGGTGGACTCCATTGAAGTGCAGTAGAAACCTCTCCAATTTTTCCTTTCCGTGTGGCCAGATGACGAAAGTCTCGTCCACATATCTGAAGAAGCACTTAGATTTGAAAGGTGTTTCACGTAATACTCTTTCCTCAAAATCTTCCATACATAAATTAGCTTTAGCGGGATAAGGGGGCAGCCCATGGCCACCCCGTCGACCGTCGTATTGAAAATATGTGGTTAATACATGTTTGCATAGGTTGACCACATTCAAAAGAAATAATTTTTCCAATAAGACGAGAGTATCAGCCACTGGTACCCTCGTCAAAGCTGACCATTATATCATTGGCGTTCACTTCTAATTCGTCTGGAATCTGGACGAATTCAGCAGAGTTTTTTACATGATGTTCACACTTGTCAATGAAAGGTGATAACTTACTAGTTAAATATTTGGCCAAGTTGTAAGTGGCTGCTCCTATTTTACTAACAATAGGGCGTAACGGGACCCCGTTATTGTGTATTTTGGGGAGACCATAAATGCGCGATGCAACCGGGGCTTGCTGTCGACATGATCTAATGAGTTCTCCCGGTATTTCGGACGTCGGGTCTCCTGTCAATCTCTTGTAGCTGGGATCAGCGAGTGGTTTTATAGTCGGTGTCCATTACTATTGTAGTTTCCTTTATCCGCAGGTAATTTAACCAAATCAGTCCTTTGCCTAAGTTGGATAAGAGCTGTACGTTCTTCTCTTGTTATATTAGCCTTATTCGGTTTGGCCTTGCTAAGCGCACGGCAAGTTTCTCCTCTGCAATATTACCAGGGAGATCATAAATCACCGTTTCAATTCCGCATATAATTTATTTAGGCGGTATCTGAGACACAGTAGGTACGAATTTGAGTCCTTTAGAAAGGACCGAGGTCGAGTGGTCATCCAGGATAACCTTAGAAATGTTGACCACTGTGGAATGCGGAAGAGCATCTTCCTTCTTCCGTCTGGTGCTCCCCAGTCTCTGAAACTTGGCACTCTGCTTCACTGTCGTCCTTCTTAATTGCATCTGAGCCTGTGCTGATGTTAGGTTATCAATCAAATCCCATATATTTGGCGATAACCTGCAAGATAATTTGAGATGCAAACCTAGTAAGAGGCGGCCATTTTTGTCCAGTTGACTGCGGACATAATGAACTCTCTCTCTCTTACTAATGCAAGGCTAGTGCGCCTTAGGATCCTCCTAGCAGGTCGTGTCCCAATCGATGATCTGAGTTCCGTAACGTAGTAGAAAAGTCAGGCTACATATTAGTTTCGCCCGTCCTCCAAGATCTGCACATCTGTGCTTGCACAGACTTGCCTCGGACTATATAAATGCTTACACTTACCGAATTTGATACTACAGTCTGAAGATGATGGCAGAGCAAACCATTGAAACGTTACTGATAATCTCTTTGATCCGGTTGGAAACCCGAGAGGAATTTATACATGCCATTCACCGGGAAAGACCTCGTACTTTAAATGCTTTATAAAGATTAGGGCAGCATGCACCCAATCATATTTTTGTTATTTATATGCACATTATTTCACGATTATCATACGTGAGGAGATGGTTCAAGTGTTTTCTCCTTACAAATATAATTGTCAGTCTCTGTATGTATGCGTTTGTATAAGGCATCAGTAGACTTCTTGACTAGATCTTAAGACTGGTCTGATGCAACCCTCCATTCTAACCTAACTTGCGCAAGCCTGGATAAGAAGAACCAAATATTCCTTGCTTGGAAACTGTAAAACCTCGCTCATTAGCCTCTTGTAATAATTCTTTCTTAAAGCTAGGTTTACACGGGCAGTGATGTTCGTCGAAGTTGGGTTGGCTGTGCACTGCCTACCGTTTACATCGTGGGGAGAGGTAACTGCCCACTTCTTCACTGCCCTCACTACAGAACGGGCAGAGAACTCTGATGCATGTTTATACTTCTCTGCTATTTCTTGGCAACTGTGACCGGTTAGAATGTTGTTGTTGCATGGTATCGATGTATCGTTTATATCAAGTTGAATTTTTTTCCCCCTTTGTGTTTTCGCGCACTCATAATGTCCGTGTTTCATAAACACGTAAGGCGTAAGGAATGAAGAGGAAGGTCAAACTCAATATTACGCTACACTATACATACGTAAAAATGAAAACAGTTGTTTAGTAATATTGCTTTTTATTATTACTACTACAGCAATTAAGCAATAATAAAAACAGCTCCTGTACTTTTAAGCTGGTTTTCAGTGTTTAATTGTCTCGGTTTTTATTACTTGTTATTTTACTACCCTTATAGGTGATAATTGCTGAACAAAACAAAATGAATTATTTTTCATTTCGTGTGATAGTACATTTATAGCTATATATCATTATTTCGCGTAGTTTTTTTCGCCAGTTAAAGTTTGTGCTGTTGGAGGGTGGACAGTAATTTTTTTGGTAAGTTAACCTAAAAATTTAAAGGCGAGTAGGTGCAACATGCGAACTCTATCCCAAATGCTTTCTGAACCAAACTACTCGCCACTGTTCACAACAAAGATTCATTTACTCCAACCGCACACTATACAAAAACTGCACGCGTATTGAAAATGCAAAATACAAACTGTTAACCATCGTGCAATCGTTAGCCAGCCTTTCCACACTGTTCACAATCGATAATTGACAATCGTAACTGTCACTAACTGGCCTCTTATGTGGGCAGCGTCAGTATGTGGGAACGCCAGTATGACTGACACGCCCCATGATAACTGAGGCAGTGCTCCCGTGTCAGCGATGGATTGTCAGTGCAGCACTGACGTATGTTTATACGCCACTGACATCACTGCCTCTGTTTTCTGGCAGTCATCACTGCCATGTAAACCTAGCCAAAGGAATTGTCTATGCTCAGACTCGCAATGACGTCATCACAAATTCATTTGTTGCTGTAGCTCCGTCATCTGAATCAAGAACATCAGCGCTATTATCAGCCATTTTCCTCAATATCGCCAAACAATAGCTACTACAATTAGTTAAATACTATCGTAACTTTGTTTAATATATTGTCACTGTTTCCAATATGGCGTTTCACGAACGTAGGCGAAACATTAATTTAGTTTCCTTCATTAAATTTCACAAAATAAGGAAACTTTTAGTTCTATAGACTTCTGTTCTGTACGACTACACCAAATTTTACTGAGCCTATAATAACATTAAAGGATATTGCTCGTATCACACGAAAATAAAGCAACTTTGACGAGATTCTGTATTTATTTAAAAAAATAAAGCACATCCCGTAGTATCTCTACACCATGTACATGTTTTCCAATTGTAATTTACCTGATGAATTCCACAAATATGGACGAAGCTTCGTAAGTGTATTTAATAAATATTAGGCTACTCTTTTTATGACCAATTAGCTGGACTTTTCATTAATATTTGAAGATTTTTTTGTCTATTTATATTGTTGATTTACAATCTGCAGTGGTCACAGTACAATGCAATAAGTAAATTGTATACGAGTATGCTTTAAAACGTGAGTAGGATAGTCGTCCAATGACAGTGCCCTAGAAGTTCGATGGTGTATTTTGTTTGACTAGTTTCTGTCTTGCTGAATTAAATCTGTTGGCCACGATCTTCTAAGTCTTCTCTGTGTTTCAGGAGGGTAGTATATTTCAGTTACTAGCCTATTGTGGTGTCCTTCCATTCGATTAATATTGTGTGCCGTTAGTCTTTTGATTTCCTCAGTGATGAATGGGATGTTGAGATCTTTGTGTAATGTGGAATTGGAAAGAAACCATGGTCCGTTGGTGATTGTGCGGAGTCTTTTTGACTGTCCTTTGAATTAGTTTTTGATTTGGCGGTTTGGTGCATCTCTACAATTCTATGCCGTAAGGCATGTATAATAAAATTTTATTGTCTATATTTAATTCAGATTTTCTTCTCATTATTCAAGACATTTTCCTTAATTTTAGATTTATTTGCATCTGTGATTCGCATTTTCGACCTGTGCCCGCCTAGAAATTCCGACGGTCACAACTGGCTCTAAAGTTCTCACGAAAAACTCAACATATTTTTAAACCCCATGTGATCATTCGACGCGGAATAATTTTTCAAATCTTCATTCATAAGCCCTGTTCTTTTTATAAAACTCCCTGCCAAAATATAGGCACTTTTCATTTCGATAAGTCACGTCGACTCATGATTGTATTAATTTTTCATTATCTTGCCCTGATTTCAAACACAATAGTAATTAGGTGGGGATCACCTTGCAAGACGAATTTATTTAGTTCTACGCTCATATCCTCTCGGAAGGACGCAAATCCGACTGTTAGTTGCGTCCGAGAAATATTTCGGACCTAGCAAATTTCTGCTCCGTCCACCAGAGGTATCGCTCAGAACTTCGAATACGGACTTTGAAAAATTTTACGTCTGTCGGAAGCATATTCCGGGCTTAGAAGAAGTTTCACGTCATCCATCCGACACTTGATTCTGGACTGTGCTGTACGAGTAGGCCTAAGCTGTCCTGCTTCCTTGTCTTCGAACCTGTCCCATCCTGTGCGACGACTCGGGACATCCGAGGAGCCTCCGAAGCATCACTGCCTGAACTGCCACGCCGCGGCGTTAACGAGCATAAGAATCTCAAGGCTTTAGTTAATTACGGGAGGGGAATTTTTATTTAATGAATAGATGAGGGTTAAAATTCAAACAATTTACAAGTTAAATCCCGGCCAAAGCTCATTCCCACAGCTCCACAATCATTGCTTGTACCCACTCACGCTCACATTCATACTCACTAAACTATAATACCTAACCTAATTACAAATGATTCAAAATTTCCTAAATATTAAAATGTTCCAACTGCACATCCGACGTTACGGAAATGCAGTTGCCGGTTATTGTAGCCACAACCAAGTAAATTAAAAAGGGAAGGGGAGAGCTTACTGCATGTTGATCTCGTTGCAGCGGCGACGGTGTCCACTGGTTCGACCGGATCTCTCCATTGGTCACACGCGCGCGGACACGCGCTCCAAATCGCAAAAGCTTCGCGATCTCATTGGCCGTCACTCAACTCCACTCCAACACTTTTCCACACACTGTCCTTGTTTCACTACTGTTTCACTAACTCTGTACTATACCTGCATCCCAAAAAAACACTGTCTCTCTCTGCTCACAAGAATCTCCTTCGCTGCCCAAATCGCTACCCTCTTTCACATCGCAAAATTTACATTTTTCTCATTTGCATAAATTAAAGTGTAACCTGTCTGACATGGTGACAATGATTCTGTGTTTCAAGTTAGCCATTGTGTATGTCATTGTTTTAACACAATATTATATTTATAGTAAATTTTAATTCATTAATGTTAAAATGTGTATTAAGTACTCATAATAAAAATAATTTTGTGAACGTTCATTTACTGTTTTCAATCTCTCGTAGGCGTTTTATATTTGTAAATTTCCATTCGTCAATCTCAAAATTTATTAGCAAAGCATATAAATCATAACTATGTGAACTTGTATCACGTTAAAGACAATTTGTTTAGTTTTTGTATTAATCTTGTGTTTATTTCTAAAGTGTAGCTTAGGTGTTCTAATACTTCTTTGTATTAACGTGCCATTCGAAGAACGTATTGACCATTGCATGCACGGACCTCAATCACGTTTGTGTGACGCAATATTACTCGTTGGACAAAATTTATTGCTCAAAAGTAATCACATCGTAATTTTATAAAATGTAATATTTTGTGCAGATGAGTTTAATTTCGATACATGTGTACGAGTGGCAAATCCCGATTACGCGTTCATATTACTGTCTTATCGCTTCCAAGTTTTATCAATACTATCCTTCATATCGAACTGCGGCAATTCCGCTTATTAAATTCGTATATTTCGAAACTGCAATTTTTTGGGAACTGGCGTCCTTATTTTCTTTGTATAGTGATACCAAATTATGCATTTTTTACGTGTCCGACACGTTTTCTGCAAGTCCCCGGTATTGTTAGCTGGTCGAACTCATTCTCTTGATTTCCCTCTACTGTCACCAACGCGGGCCAGACCTTTCTTTTTGGAAATCTATATTCCTTCGGTACGTTACTATATATATATATATATATATATATATATATATATATATATATTGTAATATACTTTTTTGGGTATAAAACATTTATTAATTAACAGAACAAATTATGATCAATTTTAAAAATTTTCATTTATTAATTTAAAGCGAATACACGGGCTTAATCTCAGGGGATTTTGGGTCTCTCAAGAGATGGAGTATGCAGTAGCTGAAAATAGAAAGAAAAATCATTAAATATTATTTATCCAGAGAAATGAGCAAGTTTCACAATTTTTTTTATAGCTTACCCACAATTATTGGGCCAACAAACATCCACCTCTCGAATGTTTGTGCCTCTCTCTGGCGTCTTGCAGGATTTGATCACGTCTGCTCTCGTCCGTCCTCTCCTCAATTCGTCTGACTTCTCACAGCTCGGACCACGTCCGTCCTCTCATCTGGCTTCTGGCTGCTCGGACCAAGTCTGTCCTCTCCTCCACTCGTTTCACTTCTGCTCGGTCCACGTCCGTCCTCTGCTTCACTCGCCTGCCTTCTGGGGGTGAGCCACCCATCGGCTTCCCCTTTTAAATCTTCCGACGGGAATTCCCCTATTTCACAAAATTTCGGGGTTCCCCGCCCTCATCTTTTACACTCGTTCGGCGGGGTTTCACCATCGTCATTTTTTATACACGATCGGCGGGACACTCCCGCGGGGAATCACCATCTTTCAGCCGACTAGCCATTGTTGTTGGCTGAACTGCGCCTCATAACGCCACAACATCACAAAATCCGCCTTTTTATAACATATATAGTAACATGTAAAGTTACAGCCCCAGCGAAAATCAATGCATGTAGCATGCAAGCTACGACTTGCTTAGCGAGTTGCGCGCCAACATAGACGCAGACTGACGTCGACACTGACGTAAGCATACGCGGGACAGAGGCTGTGCATGTGGGTTGCACGTGATGGGGTGCGGCAAATGGCCGACGTTGCGCGTGATTTTAAAGATCTGTGATTGGTATATTAGATCAGGTGACCATACTTGAGCAATATGGTGTAAGCCAGGAAATAACTTGCTTTTCAGTCGACGCCAGAATGTGCTCTAAGACGCATGTGTAGTGGCCCGCGAATCCACATGCTGATAAACGGCTATCGAATCAACCACAGATTGTCGTCGTTGGGTTAATGAAGTAAGACAGGTTTCGTGGACTGTGAAGTTTAGCAGCCACGAGACGTATAAAGGCTAGTGAGTAAGCCACAAATAATTGGTGCTAGGCCTGGAGTCGAATCCCGTTAGGCGTTATTGAATAATTGAGTTAAGGATGAGTGGATGAAATGATTGAGTGACCACACCCTGCTTAGATTTTCCATTCTAATATTCTGATTTAAATTACTCTTTTGATGTTTTTCTGAGTATAAAATACCTATAATATTCCTGGCCCGAGGACTAAATACGTATATAGACGAAGAGCTGAGCTGACCGGAAATGACTTATCTCTACAATATATATTTGAGAGCTGGCCGCCACTCTGAATGCTTTTCCTGAAAGTGACACTTACCTCTGAAAAATGAAAGAAAATCCCGTTCCGTTCCAAATTTGTACTTCAGGTAAGCCAGCACCTTTCTTTCTCTCTTTCTGTACTTACTAATTGTGTTAATAATATATAAATATATATAAAACCCTGATACTGCAGTGTATTTTATCTAAATAAGGCTGCTGAAAGTTATATGTTAAATTTAGTAAATGATTGAATGTTTATTGAAATTAGAATTAGCATTATTAATTGGAAAATAATTTTTTCATTAGGTTTACTTCATATACATTATAGTTTTTAATATTTTTTTTGCTTTTAATTAGATGTTTGAGCTCAGAGTCACCACAAGAGAAGCCAACAAAGAGGTTTCAATATTTGTCATTGCCTTTGTTTATGTACCGCCTAACAATGGCGACAGCGGAGTCTGTGACGTAGGTTAATGGTCCCATGCACAAAAGGACAGACCGAACGTTCTATAAATATAGTTATTTGTAATTAGCCATGAAACGGCAACACCAGCTGTTAACTGTGATTAGTGACTGAGGTCACAAGGCCTAGTTTTGGCAATATGGCTGTAGGGTTGAAGAATGGTTCAGAACGGAGAAGCGGACTTGGTGGTTGAGGAGAGAGGATGTGGTTTTGAGAAGGTCAGTGAAAGCTGGCGGGAGTGGATGTATTTTTGAGAATGAAGTGTTGCAGAAAAGTGGCTTGCTCGTGCAAAGTTTGAGTAGTGGCGGTGTGATTGCAAGGGTTATGATGATTTGATTTTCTGGAACTGGTAGCTGAAAGGAGCAGCAGTGGTGCTCTGAAGGATATTGTATTACATAGCTCCAATTTCTACAATCTGTAAATAGCAAAATCTTAAGTGTATTAAAAATTAATTAGCAGGTGCATAGTGAAATATTAACATGTAAAATTTGTTCTATCTAAAATGTTGTTGTAATTTTGAAGTTTCAACAAACATAATTTACTCACCGATTCACAGTTTGGGTTTAGAAAAGGATATTCAACCGAGAAAGCAATCTTTACTCTTTTAGACGACATAATAGAAGAATTAAATAAAAAAAATCGCCCATTAGGTATATTCTGTGACTTAAGTAAAGCTTTTGATTGTGTAGACCATAGCATATTGCTAGAAAAACTGAGGTACTATGGAATAACAGGAACTTCATTTTCTTGGTTTAATTCATACTTACAAAATAGAATGCAAAGAGTAGTATTAAAAGACTCGTGCACAGGTGAAATACATAAATCAGATTGGGGAATTATTAAAACTGGGGTCCCACAGGGATCAGTATTAGGGCCATTATTATTCCTTATATATATAAATGATCTTCCTAATACCATAGATTCAACTTCTAAAGCTATCCTCTTTGCAGATGATATTAGTGTAATAGTAAAAAGTAACAAAGACACACTAGAAGAGGCAAGCAACAATAATTTAACTAACCTGCTAACATGGTTTAATGCAAACGGACTAACAAATAACTGTGACAAAACACATTTCATGCAATTTCACACACTCAACACAACTTTACAATCTATAACACTTAAATACGACAGCAAAAATGTAAATGAAACTTCCTCTGTTAAATTCTTAGGTCTCTTAGTAAATAATAAATTAAATTGGACTGATCAGATTAATCAATTACTTAAGAAACTCAGCTCAGCTACATATGCTGTCAGAGCAATGTCCACCTTCAGTGATTTAAAAACAAGAAAATTAGTATACTTTGCATATTTTCATTCTATTTTATCATATGGTATTATATTTTGGGGCAACTCAGTAGGCATAGATAAGATTTTTATTAGTCAAAAACGTGTTATTAGAGCAATATGTCAGGTTTCCTCACGAACTTCTTGCAGAAATCTGTTCAAAAAGTTAGGTATTTTCACTTTGACGTGCCAATACATTTATTCATTGATGTTATTTTTAATCACAAATAGGCACTTATTTTTGAATAATTCTGATATTCATCCCTTCAATACAAGGAACAAAAATAATCTGTATAAAAAATGTAAAACATTGTCAATTGCACAGAAAGGTGTGCATTATTCAGGGATATCCATCTTCAACAGACTGCCACACAGAATTAAACAGTTGTCCGATAATCAAGGTAAATTTAACACTGAATTACGCTCATTTTTGCTTAGCCACTCCTTCTATTCAATAAAGGAATTTATAGAAGAATCGAAGAAGGGTAATTTATTATAGTTTATAATACAAAATTTTGTTATAAGTATATTTTCTTTTATAGAATAAAATAATGTAATAAATGTACACCCTGACCCATTCCACATCCTTGAAGCTTAGCTTCTTTACAGGATCTATGGAATATGATTATTATTATTATATTATTATTATTTTGGGGTTTACATGACGATTGGCCTAAATTTGAGAGATTGAGCTGAACTGGAGAAATACACAGTGAATCTATGAGCAGCCCACTTGCCTGGGATAATTTGCAAATTATCACTTTGTAAAACTTGCTCATTTTAATGTTGTTTTTTTTAACAACAAATCTGATTAAATATTTTTTTTCTTTCCAGTATATGCGAACTTCATTTTCAAGAGGCCCAAAAACCTCTGAGATATTAGTCACTTGTATATTTTCATTTATATATATTTTAATATAGTTGAATTTAATTTGGACAGTGTATAATTGAATTAATTACCCTCCCCATATAAGGTACATTACAATATTATATATATATATATATATAGTTTTTAATAAATATATAACATTAATTTTAATTAAATTATGCCATTTAATGATGTACTTGACAAAACAAAACTTAAAAATTTTAAAATTCAAATTATGTTTAATGGTTAATAAAACAGCGAGCTTCATGGTGCAAATAATCTTATGAATTTTCCTGTAGTATTTTTTCTGTTAATTTTATTGAAGGCATTTCTATTGGTTTTGAATATACCTTAGAACTCTCACTGTTATGAAATTTTAACGCTTGGAGTCTTTGATACAATTCAGTTAACTGTAAAACAGAAAAACAAATAAGTGTATTTAGTGTCTACATAATAAATCTTATTTACCAATGCAATATTGAATCATAAATAACATAATTAGTATTTAAAAATCAGGAATCGTTTTACACTAAACTGATAACTGTGAAAATTATTCTAGAACTATACAAATGTATATTCATAAAAGATTAGACAAATGTGAAGTTTGTACTACAGACAGGAGTTAGAGCACTAGCTATAATTTGCAGTTTTACTACATACCTGATTGATTTCTATTTTCAATGCTTTCTTCTCAGACCTGGGTGATGTAAGGCCATCATTTACATTGGATTTATAGTTTTTAAGGAAACTCATAATATCAGCCATTTCTTGTACAACCGTTCTGAAAAATATAAAATAACTTTGAGTATACTGAAAGAAGACAAAAATACATTAATAATTTATCCTGTAATGAATTCTTGTAGATCATTGCCTTGATGGATGGACACATTCCTTAAGACAATGCAATATTTTCTGTAGGTGTGCAAATACAGGTTAACAACACTGACGAATCACAGGAATGCAAACAAACAAATCACATATCAGTGGTCCTATTTACTAGGGCAATAACATCCACACAATGTCTGTTCAATACTCTGTCCACACTACAAGAGATCAAAGAATAGCATACAGCATGGCTGCAGGCTCTTGTTTCACCTTAATAGTCTTCCCTTAAGTCACTATATCCGAGTTTAAAAAATTTGGTCATTTTTTTCAAGTTTAGACTTGTAATTACATACTGGTATCAAGTAAACTATATATATATATATATATATATATATATATATATATATATACATATATAATTGGATGTTTGTATGTTTCAGCATAGCTCTTAAACAAATGAAACAGTTTTCACAAAAAAGAACTACGACTTCAATCTGCACGGGGTTAAAGAAAAGGTGAAAAATAAAATTGTGAAGCCTATTCTAAGGAGATGAAACTGAGTGAAAATATATGTCTGTCTATATGATTGAAATTGTGTAAAGTACACTACATGTGGAAAAGTAATTAATTTGACACTAATCTCTTGTCTACAAGTGATGTAACTGGTATCAAGAGCATAATTCTTTTAATTTACTTTTCACTCCTTCTGTTATGTTTATTTCATTATTATCAGCATAATAACTCAGAACTTATATCAAGATAAGAAATCTAATTGACGCAGTTGCTAAAGATCCAAAAAACTGGTTAATTTATTACTTTGGTAGCACAAGAGAGGAGAAAATACGTCCAATATCTTAAGAGAGTCAAACATAGTACTGGAGAGAGTGAAAAATACTCTTGACCTCACTCAATGTAAGGAATTTTTTTACTCATTCACTGTTTATTCGTAACATGTGTAATAGTATGGAAGAAATTGCTCCAATTGTACACAGAATTTTGTTTCATGCTTCACTAGCACCACTCTTTGAGGTTTAACTACATATTAACCAGCTTTTTGAATGTCAGAATAAAACTATGACTTCTGTAACCCTTGGTTTGACATAAAACTCAGACATTTGGTACTATAATTATGTATGGCTTATCATTCATTTTCACCCTTACCTAAGTGCTGAACTACAACTTAACTGGTATTATGATTGTCAGAATTAACTCAAGGACTTCCACTATTGTCATTATATTTATTTAAAACTAGGCCACCTATGGTTTAAAAAAACCTTAAGTTATGTGGAGAAATATTTAAGGCTGCTAAGTTTTCTTGAGGCAGATAAGCCTCTAAGGACAAAGAGACAGACCCTTCAGCAAGGAGACAATATGGTCCAAGAAAGAAAGAAACAGCCAAATAGATTACTCCTGTTAGCTTCAGAGCTATGCAGAGAAATTCAATTTATAACCAGTAAAAAATAAAAGTAAAATAAATTAATTTTACTATGGGTACTCCAATGCATTGTCAATACAGGTCGAAATGGTCATTGCCGATTAAAGAATGACAGTCTTTAACTCAGTGACTCTGAAAACTTTTCATTTTATGCTAATATTCTAATTAGAAGGTTTTTAAAAATTTGACACAAAACCTGGCTCTACTCTGTGACTTTTGTTCTTTCTGATTTACATAAATAACTTGCCAAAAACAATGTCTGCATTTTCTGTGGTTATACTGTTTACTAGAGATACATACATCTCAATAAACAATAAAAATGTTGCCGAATCTCAATATAGTTTCATTCCATTTACTTCCATCTTGGGATATTGTTTCGCTCTTCCCCTGTTCTGTTTAGAACTTCCTCATCAGTGATTCTATCAATTCATCTGATTTTCAGCATTCTCCTATAGTACCACATTTCAAAGGCTTATTGCTAGTTATAGAAGTTTAATGAAATATACTAACCGTCCCAAATTGATTTCATTGAATGCTTTTTTCATTTTCCTATCTGAAGTAACACTTTGTAAATCTGATCTTGAAAGCACTGACAAATAATCTTCATCAATGTCAAATGGAAAAGTGAACTCTGGGGAAAAAAAAATACCCTGGATTAGAAAGGGCAGAGGAAGAAAATTTAAATGTTTTTTGCATGTACATACCATAAGACTTCAATTTCTCAAGAGCATCCTTGTTCATTTGTTGTAACTTCAAAGCATCTTTCCTCCAAGATGATAGTACATCAGAATCTCTGGAATATAAAATTTTATATGCTCACTTGTTGGCTAGATGATCACTGGAAATGTCTTCCTAACTTTCTGATGAAGGGGATGGTGCCTCCAAAAATTTAAAGAACTCCAAACCTAACAAGGTGCCTACCATTTATGAACCTCAGGTTATTTTATATATTATATTATATTTATATATTTTATATATTATATTATATATATTACTTTTTAATACATTGTCAACAAACTTTATTACATTTAATGTTTCAATGAGGTCAAAAAAAGGCAGGAAAACAAAACCAAAATAATTTAATACAACTGCATGTTTCAGTCCTGATCTGGACCATCTTCAGATGGAACTTAAGTTAACTACTTCTTCTTCACTGGGCACTACAGCTCAGTGTGAGCCTTGGACTCCGCCAAACATCTCTATTCTCTGCCATGGTCCTCCAACCTCAAATTCTCATGACCATTAGATCCTCCTCCACACCATCCACCATCTAGTTCTGGGGCATCCTTTTCTTCTTGCAGAGTAAAGTCTTCCCTTCCACATTTTCTTTGGAAGCCTTTGAGATTTTATAAATTTAACAATATCTTGGCCATTCATTAGATCATTCAGCTCGTGGTTACTAAGTATTCTCCACTTGTTTTCATCCCCCTTCAAAGGCCCAAATTTTTTTCTGAGTATTCTTCTTTCAAAGGCTCTAAGGGCATTAGCATCAGTAAGAGTTAGTGTCCATGCTTCTGAGCTATATGTAACAATCAACGTCCTGTAGACTTTTACTTTCACGTTACAACAAACTAGTCTGTTTTGGAGGAGAAATGAATTTGCATGGTAGGCTCGGCTTCCAGCCTGAATTCTTTCTCTGATTGTATTATGCATCTGGTTATCTGATGTAATCAATGTGCCAAGATATTTAAAACTAGAGACTATTGATGTTCAAGTTATGTGGGGGTGTTTGTGAAGGACAGACTACTAGGTATTTTGTTTTATTTTCATTCACAGTAAATCCAACTTCTTTTGAATACTCTTCCAGTTGTGTTAATGTATCTTTCAATTCATATTCATTTCTGCTTACAATTAGGATATCGTCAGCATATGCACATATTTGAGTAAGCCTATCAAATATTGTACCTTTGGAATCAATTATTTCCAGGGTGTCATGCAAGGCCAGGTTAAACAGGGTGGTAGAAAGCCCATCTCCCTGTTTCACTCCAGTGTTTAAGTTAAATGATTCACTCAGTCTATTTCCAAATTTAACTCTTGCCTTTGTCTCTTCCATGGTTAATTTTACAACCCTAGGTTTTTTTTTTTTTGAATTTCTTGTTTCTCTAATAGTATCTGTTTCCTGTTAATACTATCAAAAGCTTGTCTAAAGCCCAAAAATAACATATGAAGGTTAATTCAATGTTCATAAAACTTTTCCATCATTTGTCTAATCACAAACATCTGGTCTGTAGTGACTTTGCTTGGCCGGAATCCACATTGGTACCCTCCCAATATTCTTTCTGCATAGATCTGTAGTCTGCTGTTCAGGATAGTAGAGAAAATTTTATAAGTGGTATTAAGTAGAGTAATACCTCTTGTAGTTGTCACATACTTGCTGATTACCCTTCTTGAAAATTGGGTGGATAATCCCAACTTTCCAGCTCTCTGGCATAACTTCATTCATCCAGATCTTAGATATCAGAATATAGATTATTTTTATGAGACTGGAATTAGCTGTGTTGATCATTTCAGCAACAATACCATTGTCCCCAGGGGCTATATTGTTTTTCAATTTTCCAATTGCCCTTTCAACTTCCAGTGTACGAAATTGAGTACCAATCTCATTTGTATTATTGTTGTTTGCATTATCTTCAGTGTCTTCCATTTCATTAATGTAGTTTTCATCATCTAATCTATTGTTGAAGAGTTCTTCATAGTGTTCCAACCATCTATAGAATATTTTAGTGTCGACTCCCAGCAGTTTTCCTTCTTTTGTTTTAACATTAACATTATATATTTTAAGTTTAAATCCAGTTCTAATTATCTCCATTACTTTGTAAAATTTTCTTATCTCACTTTGTTGATTTGAACATTCAACTTCTTTGAGTTTTTTCTTATACATTTCATTTTTCTTCTTGTTGCATATCCTATTTGCTTTCTTCATTTTTGTTTATATCAATCCATGTTGATCTTAGTTTCTCTCTGAATCATAATTCCTCATGCTTTGTTTTTTTCTTCTATGGCAATTTTACATTCTTCGTCAAACCATTCGTGATTCCCTCCAATAATGTCAATTGATGTATCCTTTACGAGTTTTTCGATTTCATTCCACATTTCCTGTATTTCTCCTATAGTTATCTCTCTTATTTTATCCTGTATTTTCTGTTGGCCCTCCAGGTTGGGGGTTTGGCACAGGGCTAACAACCCAGCACAGTAAAAATCATCATGTTATGAAACCAAAACTTGTGCCTCAGAAGAAGGATGGATTACAACGGATATGAACACAGCAAATGAAACGGATAAATAATTTAACAGTAGCTACATGGAATGTGAGAACCATGCTAAGACCAGGTAAAATGAAAGAGATAACTGATGAAATACTTAAAGATAGCATTGGCATTGCTGCTATACAAGAGATTTGTTGGCAAGGACAAGGAAAAAGAGATAAAAAAGAATATTCCTTAATGTATAGTGGTCCTAGCAAGGAGAACGAGACAATTTGGAACTGGTTTTATGGTAACTAAGAAAATACAAAGTAGTGCCATCGAGTTTATACCAATAAACGATAGAATTTGTAAATTACAATTAAAAGGAAAATTGAGAAATATCACCTTTATATCAGTTCACGCCCCTACAGAAGAGAAAGATTATAATGAAAAAGAAGAGTTTTATGAAAAGTTAGAAGTTCAAAAATATGACCTCCTAATGGTATTAGGAGATTTCAATGCGGAACTTGGAAAGGAAGAATATTTAAAAGAAGTGGCTGGAATACATATGCTCCATAATTTTTGTAACTATAATGGAAATTGGATTAAATAAACCAAATAGACCATGGTACTAGTTAATAAAAGATATGCAAACACTGTCATTGATATCAGAAGTTATAGAGAGATTAACTGCAATTCTGATCATTACCATCTGAAAGCTATGCTGAGAAAAGGAAATATTAAATAATCACATTTAATCAACTTGCATCTATGAAATCTTCACCAAGATTTCAAACAGCATTATACTAGATGTAAAAAAATATTTGAGAACAAAAAAAAATTCCTAGACTGTATGGTATGTGACATACAGTATATAGTAATAATTAATACCCATAGCTATAATTAGTTTGATGATTTTAAATATGTCTATCTTCTATTTGTCTCTACAGAAAGCTTAAAACTATAAAAGATTCAGATTCTTACTTTTGCTTTTGAATAATTTCATTTTGCTTTTGTAAAATATATTTAATTTTTGAAATCCACATATCTTTCAATAAACTTTTATAAATTGTATTTTGTGTGACTAACCTGAAACACATGACAAATGGTTAAATTAACAAGTAGTTAATGCCACAGAAATAATTGTACTACTATAATAATCAAATAATCTTTCAACTCCAGATGTGTTTTGAATGTATTGATGCAATTAAGATCAGTTAGAAAACAAGATATTTCAATACCAAAAACAAAAACTTCCACTTTCATAGGAAATTGTGTCCTTGATTAATTTTTAATAATATTATGAGTGACCAATAAAGCTATAAACATTTAATTAAATGAATGTTTTGAATAGAATTTAGAATGAATTTAAGACACAATATTCTATCCCTTGTATTTTTGGGACTTCTTCAAATGTTGGAAATTTTCTTTAACCTAAAAAGAATGAAAAATTGTATATCATTAAGATTAAATTTTAAAACAAATTACAATCTAACAATCTTTACTATTAAATGATATAATTTCAAATTATAATCTATATTGTGAAATATTTATTCTATATTACATCATAAACAGCCAAAATAAGAGAAAAAATGTCAATATTTTCAATTAGAGGGCAAAAAATATTAATATTTTCAGTTACAGGGAGTTATATTGTAGAACAACATTTCCAACACTGCCCTAAAAATGAGGAAATATTTCTATTGTTGAATTAAATTGATCTGGCTTCATTGGCCACATGTAATTAATGTATTAATATATCAGATAATATTATTTTTTTCTTCTTTAATGCTAGAATGGCCCGAATCACAAAATTACGCCACAATTTATTATCCAATGCCAATATCATATGTGAATTAAGATTCTTTTGAATGCACAAATTGCTTTACAGTTTTGTGATTTTCATAAATTTGCCTGAGAACTTTGCACAAAGTGCAACCAATGTCTTTTCTTGATTATCAAGCCATACAGCACAGTAAATATGGAAGATTATAATAGATGAACTTCCATTTATAAATAAAATAAGAGATTGTTACTTTAAGCAATTGAAAATATTTTCCAACTAGACACATACAACACAAATTTCTCCAGAATTTCTTGTTTTGCAGAGTTCTCTGGTTTTGATTTGAGTTCAGTGAAAGATTATGCTTCTGCCTCAGATTGATTTTCACTCTTTTCAAATGATTTGCAGATGCCACATCTCTTTTTTTTTCACTTTCAAAAGGAGAGGTTAAATTCTGTGTTGAATTTTTTCTTTTTATGTTCTCTATCATATGTTCAACACTTTATTCCCTGTACAGTTAATACATTTCAGCAAAGGTAAGATCACGCATGAGATAGATCACTTCTGCAATAATACAACTCCACAGTTGTAAATGATGCAATGTAAGCCCTCATCTGGTCCAGCTTTCCTTCGCTAGTGGGTTTCTTCATATAATTTCCCTCTAATCTTTTCTCTATGAACATTTGATCTTTCTTTTACAGTAGAGTGATATGAAATTCTTCTCTTGCTGATATTTAATGTTAATAACATAAACTGCCTGAAAACCAGCACCTTTCTTCAGCATCAGATTCCACTGGAAAGAAATAATGGTTATACTTTCTTTGTTAGACTTTCAATATGTAGATATGACATTCATGCATATATGTTAAAATCTCAGAGTTCAAAAATTCTGAGTTAAGACATAATTTAACTCAGCCAGTGATGTGTTATGCAACACCAACAAAAATCAGCAAAAAACCATTCCATCATCCTTGCTGTCCTGTTACTGTTTGAGTTATTGTAGGCACAAACCACAAAGCACTGTTACAGGTAATGAGAAACAGTGCCTGAATGTGAACTCAAACAAGACGAATGATGCTAAGACTACTGAAAAAAGCAACATACTGAGAAAAGGATGCTGCATTTCATCACAAAATTGTGTTGTACATTGGAGGAACCAAGCTGGCATTCTTTTTCATGAATTTATACCAAGAAATGAAATGATAACAGTAGCTATTTCCCTTTCGGAATAAAAGCTGCAGTAAATCATTTCAGGTTAATTTCAAGTTCAGAATTGGACGGTTAATAAAGACATCGCCTTTGGCATCCTGCACCTTTTTTTTATTCTCATGGCATTATCCACTAGGTATTGGGTCATTCCATGTCAAGTGACCGCGCGACCATTACCGATTTTGATGAAATTTTCCCAGCCATGATGCCTTAGATGGACACATGAAAAAATTCTGTACGAAATATGCATTTCTGGCGGAGATACGCACTTTTTGTAGAAGGCTGTCTTTCTTCACTGTAGGGGCAGAGATGCTGCCGAAAACAGACGCAGAGGATGGCTGGAGAGAGATGGCAACGCAGCATCCTGTTTTCTTCTAGCTGTGGCCCAAGCCGAATCTCTCGTCCATTTTGTTATGAGCTCCGGACGGACGCGCATGGTTGTGGCTCCGTAATAAATTCTATTCTAGCACCACGTGGTCTCCTCACTTCCATCATCCCGCACCTCGCACCCAAATTGGTGACCCCGACGTGGAGACTCGGCGGCGGCAGCAGCACGATGCTTCTTCAAGCGTCTTCAGAGGGGCCGAGGTTACCAGCTTTCTGGTTGGGGAACGTAGAGTTTTTGTTCGCCTAGGTGGAGCATCAGTTTAACATCACCGGCATCACACAGGACGGCACGAGATTCTTCCACGTTGCGGAACATCTGGACGGGCGTTGGGCCGGCATCTGGAAGGTATGAACAGCTAAAAATTGAACTTATACTGCGTTTGTCCCCGACTGAGGAGCAGAGGACACAGCAGCTGCTAACCGACGCCGCGTTGGGAGACCGATTCCCGTCACAATTCCTGTGGCATTTAAAGGTCTTGGATGGAACATCGGTCTCGGAGGAGATGTTGCGGACACTGTGGCTGCAACGCTTGCCGGCTGAACACATACATACATACATACTCCGGAGGAGTCGACGGAGCTTGGAAACCGCTGAGTTTCTTTTCAAAGCGACTGACACCACGCCAGTCGCAGCGGCCGGCGTACTACAAGGAGCTCCTGGCGGTCCGACACTTTCGCCACATCATCGACACTGTGGTCTTCACAGACCATAAGCGTTCCTCCAATAGAACGAGAAGCTCCCGCCTGTGCAGAGGAACCACCTTACATACATCGGCCAGTTCACTACCGGCATCCGACACATTAGTGGAGCCGAGAACATCGTCACGGACGCCTTCTCGTGTGTCGACGCCCTAGCTATGACCTCGCCCACCAGCAGGCAATCGACGACTAGTTGCACACGGCGCTCCAGCTTAGCTTCGCCCCCATCCCAGGCCACACCTCGCAGCTCTGTTGCACCGAGCCGACGACGCACTGAACAGCCTCAGCCGGGTAACTACGTGCGTCGTGATGCCCACGCATCGGAGTTTAGCGGGACTGCCGGCGTAGGTCCGAACGTGCGTGCCATGCTAACGCGCTAAGATCATGTCGTCACTGCCACCAGATCCTTCGAGACGCCAACCGCCCAGTTCCGCCATGTCAACGTCAACAAAAATATCGTCGGCCCCTATTGCCAGTAGGTCCACGATCGCCAAACAGTGAACTCCGAACTGCTGGGCAAAACAAAAGCTGCATATCGGCGTTTCCCAAATCAGTAGCATCATACTCCTTCACGACAATGCACGACCTTACACGGCGTGTATAACTCAGACCAAATTGAAGGAAATTCACTGGGATCAGCTAAAACATCCACCACACAGCCCATATTTGTCACCATGTGACTACCATCTGTTTGAACCATTGAAGAAAGCTCTAGGAGGCCAAAAGTTCAATAGCCATAAAGAGGTTGAACTCTTTGTGCTCAATTAGTTAAAAACTCAACCTTCAGCTTTTTATGATGGAATTAGGAAGCTCCCAAAGCGCTGGGAAAATGTGCTTCAGTACAAGGAAACTAAGTAGAAAAATAAAAAAACGTTTTGAAATTTTATTGTTCTTAGAAAAATGATTTAAATAATTACCGTTCATATTTAACTGATCCTAGTAATTTGGTGAATTTCGTGCAGCAAACCTGACGTCTGAGTGTAAAACGACAACAATGAGCTTTTTCAGGGGAATAAAACGAACGACGACACCAGATATCGCTTTCTAGTTCACATCATTAGAAAGATCAGGGTGTTTTGTAATAGAAAACTTATGTTTACTTTTGATGCCTCGACGAATAAGGTTTAAAATTTCGTGACAAAGTCAACTATAGTGCTATGTCGTCAAATATAGTCTTATCGTGTTTTATTGTGTAATAATCGTTCGAATAACGTGCGCTTAAATGCTATTTCACTTTCTTAGGTGCATGACTCACGTATGAAGTAAAAGGAAACTTGTTTGGATCAGTCGCCTCTTTATTACTATTTCCACGAGGCCACTAAAAACCAAAGTATTCATTCACTGTAATTGCTTACAATCTGATCTTTCTTAATGTCGCAGTTTAGTCAGTTATTGGTGGTAGTGTTGGGCATTAACAGTTTCGCCAGGTTTCAACAGTTCATAGTAGATGATACCCTACTGATCCCACCAAACGTACAGAATTGTCTTGTGGAAGATGTTTCCTGGAATCAGCCATGTTTTTGCGTTTAGGATTCTCGAAATATACCCACTTTTCACCACCAGTTCACGATGCACTTCTTGTCCCTCAGGTCAAAATTGCAGTTTTTGAACCAACTGATAAAGCACTGTGTCTACGGAATCCACAAGAATTTGATGCGATTCGTCATGTGATTTCCTCAAATTTGAAAAGGTGAGCTTCCTCAAATGCTCTTTTTCTGATTGGTGAAAAAATAAACACGATGTTGCAATGAAAAATGTTTGTTGTTGTATAACATTTCTGATGATGTTTACTGACTATTGTTAACAGATGACAAACTCATAAAAAAGAATGGCAGGTCTAAGGAAGCTTAATATGATCACTTCTGCACCATCGGTGGTGGAACCAGGAAATATTCACGCAATAAGTGTGAACAGTCACTAATTGTTGAAAAATTATTATATCTATGAGAAAACATCGGATTTCACTTATACACCTTCTTCTTCGTTGGCTCTGCAGCTCATTAAGTGCCTGGGCCTACCAGAACGGCTGCGGACTGTTATCTTACATAACACATTCCGAATTTGGAGTGATACGTGGTCAGATTATCGACTTTCCATGCCACTAGACTACAGGAGGTCAGCACTTTTTTGGGGGTTAACAGGCTACATGAGGGTGATCCTGAAACAGGCAACTCCCCTTTAATAGCATAGGAAAGGAATTGAAAGGGGGGATGGGAAGGTAGGGCAAGGTAACCCCGGGCTATAGTTTAAGAATCGTACCCGGTGTTTCACCTAAAGAAATTCAGGGAAACCCCTAGAAAACCTACATCAGGTAGGTCGGTTATTAGGTACTATTCTCATGCCCTTCCGAACGACGGGAGACGAGTTTGCTGTGGGGACGCAGCATTCCCTTCTTCGTGTCTCCACAAGCTTTAGGAGATAGTTGGCCGACTGATCCAATGGGATCAGCGGACAACTCTTACCTTACGCCAAAGGTCTTCCGCACCCAGTACATATACCTCCCAAAGTAGGTGAAGTTGTCTCGGCATGTGAGAACATTGAAAAATACCAAATAGAGTACGAGGCATTCCCGACAGAGGCAGGTGAGCCCCGCAGTCACTCTGCGGAGAAATGCCTGCGAGAGAAACTCCCAGGCAATCCTCTCGCCTCAATCAGATCAGCACTTATACACCTGGCATATATGGAAATATTTCAAACAGGTTAGTTAATAGTTCGGATTCTTACCCCCTTTTACCAGCCTGCTTTTTCAGTGATGACTTTTGTCTGTTTACTTTGACATATTTATCAGTGCTAATTGGTGACAAACAGTGTTTACTACTAAACACATTGTCAAAAGGGTTACCAAAAATCTGTAAAAAAAATTAAATACAATGCACTATACAAATTTTATTTTATTTATCATATACTATGGTAAAGCCAAAATTAACATCAGAAACAAAAAATTACTTTTCAATAAATTTACTTAATATTAAAGCTTGATCATTTATCTAGTTTTTAGACATAATATTTAATTCCGCCATTGCATTTTTGTAGGCACTGAAGCATATTCTGTATGTTCGTGCCATACCAGTTCGTCACCATGTCATTGAGCAAACGTTTTACCTGAAGTCTTCCTTCGCATAAGGTGAATAGAGGCGGCGAAATTCTCGAGAAGCCACCTTGTTAGTGTTGGACGTCTTCTGTTAGCATTCGTGGGGCTTCCTTTTGCATATCTGCCTATATTGCAAGTTTTCTGTCAAAACGCTATAATGCAAAGATGGCCATACCGTGGAGCATTCGTCAAACGTGGTATTTTGCGGTAATAGTGACGCATTACATCATTGAGTATGTATTTTAGATAAGTCCCTTTACAATGTTAAAAAAGCATTGTACAGTTTGACATAATTATTAATAATTATATAAATAAATACAGACGAGAATTCAGAGAATATTGTAAATTGGAATGTGGAAAGATATGCTGATTTAACATCAACCCGAAGAAGACGTGGGGAAGACAGCAAGCCAGGTGCCCCAAATCTTCGAGGCAGAAGAAGCGGCCAATGAACGACGTACGCGAATAGCCAGAGAAAGGAAAACCCTCACAAAATCGTAACTAAAGTAGAGAAAGTGGATAATGTTACGTATTTTCTACTATAAATATTTTTTTGCCAATCTAAAGCTTTTATCTGTACCGATAAACATTTGATGAACATAAAATGCAGACCGTGAATTTAAAATTGGAGTTTGATCAGTTGTGAAGTGAACTATTATGGAAAAGCGGATAATTTAATTGGCATTACATTAATATTTATTCATGATATTTTCAGCCACAAAGCTATAAGAGAATCGGGTGGATGGAGCTGGCAGCCATAAATAGTACGTAAAATATCCTCGTAAACGGCTGGGATCACGCGGTATTGTTAAATAACAATATATTACCACGTTTCAGAACGTGCGGAACGCAACCATTTTTATTTGTTTACTTTATTTACCTTTCATTTCTAATATTTTCTGTTTCGAGAATGTTCTGTTTTTGTAATATTTCATGAGTGCATAAATTGTACTGGATTCCGAATCGGAGTCAGTCTTACGGAGTACGAGCCTTTTTGCAGCACTTCGTTGTTAAATAAACGTGTGTGTGTTACTGTATCTCAAGATCCTATAGAAACATGACATTTCTGGTGGAGGCGCCGGGTAACATCTAGAATTAACACACAGTGGCTCTTTTTAGACCTCGACAAAGCCGGAGGCTCCCAGGTTTGAGTCTGGAATTTGCGCCCTATTCAAAACCATCTCACTGTGATGCAGCGAGAGGACAGAAGCGCACCGACCTATTCTGCCACCCAGCAGTAGGTAACAAACCCAAACGCAACCATCTTCACAGGAGACGCCGGACAAGGTCCAGGCAGATGGCTCAAGGGGTATCAACGAGTCGCTAAATTTAATAAGTGGGACGACACAATGTGCCTAGCCAACGCCTAAATAGTTTAATACTTGTAAATGTAGTTAATAATTGTAGAATATCTAGATTTAAAAGGAAGATTATATTAAGATTAATATTTTAAAATGCTCCATAAGATGAAAATATTGCAACATGGAGCACATAAAATTATTGTAATGGATAAGCAAGTTAGATGTTGGACTTATTGAATATGGAGATAAATTTCGCAGAAAATTTTGCCTTCAACAAAATTTCTTTAAAATTGATCAGGGGCAATGTGATATCAAATCCCGATACACTGGTTCCGAAATAACTTTGTTTTTAATAATGGCTCCCAATTAAGTCATGCTGGGCTTGATTTATTAAACTATAAATTGTAATCTTTATTGTAGATATTAATCTGTTATTAAGTTTAAGTGTCTTTTTATTTTTTCTATTGACACTGAATTTTCTGAGTAGCAGCTCCTGGAAAACGGGAGATCCGAGGTTCTAGTCCCTGATCCGGTCGATATTTTTCCATTTTTGTCTTTCATATGAAATTTTTGTCATGTTTGAATAAGTAGTGGTAGTATTTGATATTATAAACCTGTATTATTGCTGATTATTCTACCCCCCACACATAAGTTGAATTTTACATTTTGATGCTCAATCGTGTTGTCAATTTTTATACTTTATATTTATCGGCCTTTCTTATTAGTATATTGTATTATCATATATATTGTAACATGTAAAGTTACAACCCCAGCCGACTGTTGGTATAGGCGGCCAGACTCCATTGTTGTGTGCGTGATGTCAATTGCTGACGTAAGTGGACGCGGGAAAGATAAGCTGTACATTAGTGTACACGTGATATAACGATGCAAATGGCCGCAGCAGAGCGGGAGATCGCAGGCTTTCGATTGGCAGTTGAGGTCAGGTGACCGGGTTTCTGCAAGATGGCGTAGGCCAAGAGGAAACATGAATAGGAGTCATCAGCGGGAGGCGCTGGAGTACGGATGTCTTGTTGCTCGCGAATTATTTGTGGCCACTGTGAAGGAGTCGCTGGCAGAATGTGGTGGTAGCGTCGCAACCATGTGGTTAAAGACGGCTAGCAAGTAAGCCACGAATAAATGGTGCGAGGCCTAAATAGAATCGCAAATAGTACCAGTGAAAGTGTATGTCGACGGTTTGGAGTAACTGATTTGAAGACGAGTGATAGGAAAGTTGAAATAAAGTGACCACGTTCTGCATTATATCATTTAACTCATGCCTCTGATTTTCAATTAAACTATTGTGTTAAACTTTTGGTATTATTTCTGACACAAATACCTGGAGCCCTATATTGTTCCGCGTCCTTGGAGTAAGTCCGAATTCCGCGTTGAGCTGAGCGGCAAAAGCAAAGAGTTTTCAACTATCATTACAATTTATATATGTTTGTCAGGCATCATCAGACTTCCTCACTAATGCTACGTATTCTGTATCTGCACTTTACTTGTTCGAACCAGTTCTATCGTATTAATTTTCGACTAACCTCACGAATTTTTAATTACTGTTTATTGTTGGTTTTTTCTCACAATATCCATTTTTAGCTATTTTTGTGGAGGACGTTATTTCCTCGGAAATTGTATTTGTGGTTTGATCAACTGTCTAATATTATATAACCAAAAAGTTCCATTAAATTACTGGGTTTTAAAATCTACTGATATCTTAAATAAGCACATACATTCAGAAAAATACACACAAACAGTCAATTATATTTATTATGAGAATATATTTTTGGCCTGATTAACACGAAATAATGTGTGTAGATACATATATACACCTTCAAAAATAAAATTGGGTGTGCATGACCCTCATCATTATATAACGTATCTCAATCATCTGCTCAGTGACTTATAAACATTTTTCATATTTATGAACTAACTCGGGAATTCAGTTATATTATAGTGACCATCCGTCCCCGTTTTCTGGGGACAGTCCTTGGTTTCAAATCACTATTCCCGGCTATGAGGCGTATTCTCGGCTTTGTCTCTGGTAACCAGCCTTGACCCTATTAGGTTATGTGTAACATTCTATTATAAAACCAATAGTTTTATTTGATTAGTGATTTACAAATTTGCTAAAAGCGAACACATGTTGACAGTATAACAATGCTGTCTTGACAATAATGCCATAACCTCCAATCAAAACAATAGAATGATCATTGCACCTTCTCCCCGAATCGTCAGAAAATATAATATGGTCAATATATTTATATTATCCCGCTACAGTACTTAATTCGAAATTAATCCCTATGTCAATACGTGATAAAACTATCAACGAGAGGGTCATCATAACTACCGCAACGACTCAGTATCTTAATCAAGTTAATAAATCTACTGGTACCTTAAATAAGCGCAGTGACTTAAAAAAGCTGAAAAATGTACAATGTCTAGAGAGCCACAATAAATCTCACTGATGCGAAAAATATTTATTCGCACGTACATACATGCAATTTATTTACGATTTAAATTTCCATACTTTCCACTCCTGCCCCTAGGGGTGGTAGTCGTGTCTTGTCACTACAGTCCTTGCCTGCTTCTGGATCGCAAGGAACAGCTGTGCAAAATTTGGTTGAAATTGCTCCATATGTTTAGATTACTACGAACTGCTCGTGTTCACGTAAATAATAAAGTTTATTACAGTACTCGAGGGTACACTAAATCTATTTATGTTGTCAAATACAACCTATTTTCAGTCATAGGTTGTGTAAATGGCGAAACATCGTAAAAACAGTAGTTCTTTAACAGATATGTTATTTCACCCACTTTCGATTGTTTGACAAGGAACAGTCATATGACAAATTATGTAGACACTCGTATTTCCAATTGACCATGTGCCCTCAGAATTTTTCTAAAATCGTCAGTTTTCGAACTACAGGGCCCTAAAGTCGGAGGTATATTTTTACACACATCAGATCAAAAATGTGTGAATAAAAAAGGTTTGTCTCTCGAAGGGGGGCCTTATAATGATACGAAACTTGATCCCCCAACAACCATCCCCTGGGGTGATGACAGGAGTTAAAAAACTGGAATGTGAACCTCCATTTTTTAAAGCCGATTATGATTTCCAGAATAAATTACTCCAATTTGAAACATGATTCGAGTAATTTTGGTCACAGGTGGCGTTGTAATCAACAAAAATCTAACTGGATAAAAAATAGTTAAAAGATGGGGATATCTCAAGAAATAGGCATCAGCAAAATAAAATTAAATGTGTTTGATATTCTTACAAACACTACTTAATGACACCATAACTCTCCACCCACCCACACTCCCAAGGGCTGGGGAAGCGAATTATCTCAAAATTTTCAATTTTCAATTTAAACCTTGGTTTTCTAGTGTCAAATATTACTGATTTGAATTCAATATCCTTGGGATATTATTTCGCAGATTGCGCAGCCATTGAAAGAATACGGAAACGTTCATTTATTCGTTTACTATTAGTAACTATGTTTGGTGTTACCTAGTAACAATGATGTGGACATCATAGTTTTCTGTTCCCTTGGGGTGCTTGTTTTATGTGAGTTCCCTTGCTTCTCATAATTTTTGTTTCTGTTTTTAGGTGCGTTCCCTTGTGTTTCATTGTTCAATTACATAATTGGCCAGAGTTACAGATAACTTAATGAATAGCATCTTTATATTTTTCACATTGTCGATTTCTAAATCAAGAATGATTTTGATTTGTTTTCTACGCATTTATTAGAGATATTTCCATAATTTTCCAACATATGCTCCGCCCAATTTAGATTACAGCAACCTCAATTTATTCTTAACGTTATTTTAATTATCTAACCATCATACCAATCGGCGTAGAAAACTATTTCATAATTTACTTTCTTTGAATTCGTTCCATTCTCTTAGAATTTTCATTTTTAGAAGTTTAATCATCCGAGAAGATTACTTCTCTGAATTGAGAAACAACACTGAGGTGAGAGACGTTAGTAGCCGCGTTCCATAAATTCGCTAGTGAGGAGTCCGAGCTGGACTTCTAAAATTTTCACGATGGCTGCATTTAGTCCGACGACGGTCCACCAGTCGATTGCTAGCCAAGTTAGCACTGAGTGTCCGACACTCCAGCGCGTTAGTGACATCGCGAACCAGAGCTTCCAGAATCCAACCGAGTGCTCCAGGACGTCAACGCTCACGCTTGTGAGGACTCAGGCGATTTCTTGGGAAGCTACACCTTTGCTACTCTGGTGAACTTTTTCCTGAATACTTTATGAACTAGAGTTTTATTGACCACTTGTGTACCTTTGTTCTAGTATGCTGTGGTCTCACCTCTCTTTGTCTTCCTCTTCCTTCTGTGGTGTTTACTCCCGGGAACGCGGGTAACGAACGATATAAGTTAAATAAAAACAATCGCGAATCAACGAGAATGGTTTATTTGGAAAAAGCCGGGAAAAAATGCCGTTACCAGATGTTCTGCCTGTTGACGTCGTTCCTGGTTTGCTGTTACCGGATGCTCCTTTGCTGGACACGTCTTCTAGATCCTCTAGCGCCTCTTCAGATTAAATCTCCATCAAATGTTATCTTTTTGTTTTCCGTACTCCCATCAAATGAATCTTCTTTCTCGATACATGCAGAATTTAACTTTTACACATGTTGCTTCTTCAGCAACTGCTATCCCGTCTTTCTCAGGACAGCTCCCGGGACCAACTGTCCAAATACAATGCACTCCAGGCAATAAATAATGTTGTAAACGGCGACGTTTCCCACCTACTCGGCCTTGACCAAACCACCCTCGCTTTTCGTCCTGCTGTACGCTGGTACGCGAATACCAAAAACTAAATTATTTTTGCTTTACCGCTTCAATGTAGGGGCCATGAGTCACCACACTTCCAACTTTAAATGTACACTGAACTTTTCACCCCCTTATCACCTTCCGCCCATCACTTCTTCCCCTTCTACATGGCAAAATGCGACCCCATGCGACATGTCTTTACCAATTGTGATTAATTTTCCACACTTTCTGAGGAAGGCCTTGGGGAAAATTTAATAGGTAATTGTCTCCTGATGGCCAAACATTTAATTCCCGGACCTCTCGAATCCCGAAATTTCAACATCTGCTCCACATGTCTCAAAATATTCTAGTTCAATTTTCTGAATTTAATTTGCCCTAAAAGATGACTTAAATTGGGGAGGGTTCTTTTGCACTACAATGCATGAATAAGGATGTTGTGAAATTGTCAAATTAACTTACTTATCTAGACAAAAAAAGTGCTTGATATACCAAATTTATTATGAGTTAACATCAGCCATAATATATATTAGATGCAAACCATTTTTAAAAAACATAGCTTACACTGGACTGGGGAGTTTAATTAAATAATTACATATAAGGGTTTTGCATTAATTTTAACTATTAAATTTTTTAAGTTTAAAATGGTCCTAGGGTGAAAGGACAGTACAAACCGAGTCCTTCATAACACACCGAAATCTCATCTTCGAATAAAATTTTTAAGTAAAGTTTTGTTATACTATTGACAGGAGGTTGGTTTCGTACCAGTCAATTCCAATTCTCTATCCTTGGGAAGTAGGCACAGTTAGGTCTCTGAAAGTATGGCATGCTCCTACCCATAAAAATATGACAATTCTATCCCACAGCCTTTCATTACTTTTCAGACCAATTATTTTAAATCTATATGTAAAATTTATAAATAATATTAGAGAAGTGAATATTAAGACACACCTTTGTATTCCTTGACTCTAAATGGTGATCTTCATCACCACATAGTGTATAACAGCTTACTACAGATATAGGAGGTAAAGATGTCTTCAGTCTCCTCCGGGTAAGTGTATGTTTCTTCACTACATTGCAAACAACAGCTGATTTGGATTGCAATTTTCTTTCTTTGGTACTGTGATCACCTAAAATAAAATATTAAGCAAGTACTCCTCCTTAACCATCACTTCGTCCACATAGCAAAGAAACTACATTGAAGTACAAAAAGCATCATATCAGACTTCTATACTAACAATTAACAATTGTTTTCTTGTAGAATGGTTCTTCTATAGGTCGAATACTAGACTGAGAATGAACATTCCATTCTTCCTTCAAAAAGTTTAAAGTAAACTGAGTGCCTTTGTTTATAACTTCAGGAGGTGGAAATTCAATTGGATTTCCTAAAACCTGGAAACCACGTAGATTTGGCACTAATCCTGTAAATAAAACATAATAGGTTCATAAAACAGTTTCTGATAAATAGAAGTGAAATGTGTTGATAAATATTGACACATTGATTGCCAATGTTTTTCTATTTTACATATTGGACAAAAAGTAACTAATATCAAGTTAAAATTATGATACAAAAAAGAATGAAGAGGGACATTTCAAAGAAAGTTAAATATTCATGTTTATTTATGAGAAATATGAGCAGGTATATCTAGTGTGTAAATAAAAATACCATCATAATAATTTATGCTGTCATCTGATTGTAATAATAAGGAATTTGGCAGTACAAAATCAAACTTCAGAGGAATTTAAGAAGGTTGCAGACAGGGTAATATAACCTAGACTGTTTGGCATAAGTCAGGGATTTACTAAAATCGTTTATAGACACCTGTGTGATGAGACGTCATATTTTCCCAACATTGGTTGAGTGGGGCGAATGGCTCCTCCCAAAGTTTAAATGCTTTTGAATGGGGAGGATCAGGTCCATGTCATAGAAGGCAATTAAGTAATGAAATAGGGAAAATTATGGAAAATGGACACGAAATTGATTTTTGGGTACGAAGAAATCAGACACTTAGAACTACAAAGGTGGAATTAGGGGAATGGAAATGTGCATTGGGTTGATAGATAGTGAGAACTTAGCGTGACTGATAGAGAGACAGAGTGCTAATCAAATGCAGAACAGAGAGGCTGTTTAAATCTAAGCTCTTGATTGTGGTGGCATACAAGAGGAGTAAATGCGCAAGGTGTTCATTTTACAAGGAAGTGAAGAGGTATCTGTGACAGTACAAGATGTGAGGACGAGTAGAAAGTTCCAGACAAAGCAGAAGATGGTAATTACTTTACTTGAAACCTTTCTTCTGATTTAAATTATTGTATATTCTCAATTTCCATCTCTATATATATAAAACTTTAATATTTAAAATAGTCATAACTCCACCTAACCATCTCAAGTTACAAGATTTTTGTCAAACAACAGAAACATCCAAGCCCATGCCAGGATTTTAACTCTGTGGTATGAGGCAGCCAAGTTAGCCACAAGACCACAGGAGGTCAGCATTATTGTGGTTGTTACTACAAAATTCTAGAATTTAATTTTCAGTTATTATTATTGTTTATATTTGCATGTGTTTAAAGTGGTCAGATGAGAAAAGAATGTCAGGTTTGCTATCACTGCAAGCCAAATGTTCTCCCATATCATCTACCAAATTAAATGCTTCTATACCCTGAATTCTTCACTGGTCAGACCAAAATACATTGCATGAATCTGAAAATTTGTGAATTTGACACCCCTTAATTTAAGGTAAGGCTATGTGTCCCATCCCAGCTATTGCCAGGCACTAAATATTAGCCTATTTTCCATTGTCAAACAAGTACTTATTCAAAATAATAATTTGATGCATTGCAAACAGTCACTAAAATAAATTATTCCATCATCTACTTTAAAATAAGGAGCAGAATGGCACAAATGATTTATAAGAATACTATAAATAATATTTTATTTTCTCTATATTTACCCAATTCTAAAGGCAATTCTTTAATCTGGTTTCCTTGAAGCAATAATATTTCAAGACTTGTGTGGTTTGCTATAGTGTGAGGTAATGTACTCAGTAAGTTGTTTCTAACATCAAGCCATCGTAGATTTAATAAGACCAGAAAAAGGCTATCAGGCAGATATTTCAGTGAGTTATTATTCAAGTACAAATTCTGCAAATTAAATGGAAGGTTTCATTTTAAGACACACATTTCTTGGACAGAATTGAATATGTAATAACTTTCACTCACTTCTAATGATTTATATTGATCAACATAATTAGGCAGTAATTTAATGTTGCTGTTACTGAGATCCAAATGTTTTACAACCAATTCATTGTAATATTCAGATTCATTTTCCATGATTAAAGGTGAAGTACAAATAACTGTACACCAAATATGTTCATTGTTTTTCAAATTAAGAATCAATAAACGTATACATGAATACCAAATCAAATAAAACTTCACACTGATCTTATCGATTCAATTATACAATTAATATTGTCATGACAACAGGATTTTTAATTTCCCGCTCAGTTATCAATCAAGGTCAGACGACCAATTAATTTCCATTCAATGACAAATAGCGCATATAGAATCATTTTATAATTAGTTTCACAATTTATTATATTTGACTGAGAGATTTAATTTTAGATTAAACGTAAATACAACACTTCAATTAATTCACAATTTAATTCAGATTAAACAAATGAGTGTAAGGTTGCGTTTCGAACTAAATAGCGATCCTAGCGGCCAACCGAAGTAATAATCTGTTTAATATGGCGAATGTCAGGGATAGTGATACATCGTTGTGGCTCCATAACAAGCTTGGCACATCGAATGACTCGTGGACAGGTGGTTCAATTTGTTCACAACTGAATGCTGAAGTTCTAAGGAATATTAAAGATTGTTTTTCGGACTTACAAACACAAGTGAAACTAAAATTACTGCTGTCATTTTTCCACATTCCGCGGAGGAACGTCGAAGAGGTATTGTCACTTGCTTAAATATATTTTCTGAAAATATTTTTGTTATACTCGTCTGACCTTTCCGATTGGTTTATACTGTCAAGGAGCACCCTGTATTTATACTTTGAAACTATTTATATTAGTCTTGGAAGTATTTTGCCGTTTATAAATAAGGTATTTTCAAGAAAGTAATTTTATTTAGTTTTTATTTAATATTTGATTAAAGTAGTAACTAAAATTAGTTGTTTGACTATTGTTCATTAACATATTTTTGACAGAATCCTGAGAGTAGTGTGAATGGGAACAAATTATCATATGTGTTTAATGTTTATATGTGTGTAGAAGAGTATTATTGCCTTTAATTGAACTGGCGGAGAGTTATCCCCCAGGAAGGGAAAATGCTACTTAATTACAAAATTTTAATTAATTGGTTTTAAAAATCTATATATTACAAAAGTGTCAATGATAAAGGCTATAAGTTAATTACAAAGTTAGGAGCGGCTTAATCGTGACACACAAAGTTTGGGTGATAACTCTCCTCTTGATATATATATATATATATATATAATTAGATCGTTATAGAAATAATACAGATTTCTCAAGTTTCTAAATTATATACTTCTATTATGTTCCAATTTGTGTTTTTTAAATTATGAATTTATTTTGTTAACAATACATATTTCATTTCAGTGGAAACCTGAATTAGAAGAAATTCTGGAAGTTGCTTTAACAGACAGTGACCAGTGGGTATCAATGCTGGCTGAAATGATGAAAACTCTGCCATCAACAGGCTCCCTAAATACTGAAGTTGGAGAAATTGATGAGAATAGGCGTATTTTTACTGAATTAGTAAATGACCTGCGTAAGTTGGGTAAGTTTGCTTCAAAAGGCATTATAAATTAGTATATCCATACAGTTTTTATATTACCCAGATTATTTGCCAACTTTTTATTCAGCTATTACTATGTGTATTATGGAACTGATCTAGTTTCATACTGTTGTAACTCCACTTCAACCAAGCCTGTATTCTCTGTCTACTGTTCTGTGACGTCATCGTGGTTCTGCAATGCCTTTGCCTTGATTCAAAAGGAAAATAGTCAGATAAGTTTCTTATAATATAATTGATATGGACAGTAAAGCGAGAGAGATTTATTGTTTTACTTGAAGTTTAGGGCCAATGTCGGAATTTGAAAAAGTTTCAGAGTTATACACTTTTGAATGCACTTTTCAGTTTATTACATGGGGCTATTGTGGGTGAAATGAGCTTTTTCAACTTGTGACAAATTTTTTCACCCTACTGTCTTTGTCAATTATCTTCACAATATCACATTATTAACTTGTGCACTGGAGCTCTGCTATAAGAAACTTATTTGGCATTTAGCCAATTGATGGCTCTATACGCAATTGCGTGACTGGTTTGAGGCACTCGTTGATCAAAACAGACACATTGAAGGCATGGACATAAGAGGAGCATAAATATAAATTATAAGGTATATATTTGTGAATGTCATGTATTGCTGGTATATTTCTTTACTAGATGAATTGATGTGCAATGTTTGTATGTAGTTGAAGCCGAAAGCTTCTGTGGTGATGATGAGAGTTCATTACTTTCTATAAAATTGTTGGACTTCAGGTTTATATTAATTATTAAGTTTATTATAGTTGTATTTTCATCATTTTTATTATCTTAAATGAACATATATAAAGTTTGGACTGTTTGGTATAATTGTATATTGTGGAAAAGCATTTAATTTAAGCATTTCAGAAATAGTTCTTGGGTTTCTGCGATCTGTCTTCAACTTCCTTGTGAAGTGGTGGATCAGGTGTCACACTGTAGGAGCCAATCAGCATTTAGTTGTCAGCTCTCCTTGGCCGCTCTGCATTCTTCCCACCTGCTGCAGCAGTGCCATGGCCGGGTCCCAAGCACTGCAGAATTGGAACCTTCTGCCTCTGTTTTGCAGATTGTCATGTGTTCTGATGTTTGTAGCCTGAGTAGCTTGAGTAACCATAACTCACTTGGGCATTAAGCGTTTATTATGGCCATTCTGTGTTAGGGGAGGTCATTCTTCGAGTCAGGTTGCTTCTGTCATATAGTAGCAATCCTTTTGAGGGCTATGGTAACACCTATACTGAACTAATGGGGGTTGTCCCCAGAGCATGATGAAACCATCTGGCATAATCATCTGACAGTATTGCCCAGGCTGTTAGTAGAAGCTTGGGGGCTCAATATGGTTTGCTGGAATGGACTGACAAGTTTATAGAGTCATTTAAATTGCAAGTGCAACACCTCCCTGTGGGCAACTCTGAACTGAAAGGTGCTATGCATGTGGCGGACCAATGCTGTCCTTCGTGGAAATGCGGTACCTCGGAGTGCGTTGGTCCTCTGCTCTATCCTCTGGAGGCCCTAAAAGCCTGCCTGATGGTGGCATGGTTTCATGGGCACAAATTTTCTTCTTGTCTTCTTAAGTGTGCAGGACCCTTCCACAGGGGTTTTTACACAATAGGCACCCCCATTGTCCCATCAGAAGAGGGGTTTTGAGAAAAAATACTGGTCGGAGCCAACTACTGAACTGGGCTCTGTCCAAATAGCCATTAGCTCAGTCTAAGATTCTAGTCTCGAGTACTGTTGCTGGTTTCTGTGGAGTGTTTTGCCACTGCTGACATCTGTGACTGCCCAAGTTTGAGATGTCTGACCTATGCAATGTGGCATTCACACAATATGCTGTCTATCCTAGAAGTTCATAGTCTATCTAATTAGGTCCTCTATCAAGTGGAGCATCTCCCTGATTTTCCTCTGTGTGTGAAACACTGAGTCAATGTTAAACTTCACCTTGGTACACCTAATCTTGTTGGTGGTGTTGTGAGCATAGAGAAGTTTATCCGAATTGATCATATTGTCTTTCTCACTGTTTGCTCACTGTGATAGAAGCCAGTAGTGTGTAGGTATTGGTAGCCTTACAGCACATGATGGCCCAGTCCTCCATTTGTCTTGTTTTCTGTAAGATGTCGGGGAAGGGATGAATCCCATCCCTCTCAATTTCTGTGGTGAATTTCATGATGGAATTCAGGCTGTTCATTTGATCCAGAAAGATTTCTAATTTCTCTACCCCTATCGGTGAAACAACAAAAGTGTTGTTGACATGATGGTGGAAATACTTTAGCTGTAGTGGAGTAATGCCCTTAAGGGCATTATCTTTAAAATGTCAATTGTCAATGACAATGGGGACTCCTGGCAACACCATCAACTTGTTTGTAATATTTAGCCTCATACTAAAAGTATGCCGTTGTCAAAACATGTTTATTGTTTGGTTATACGCAGAAGAGGTATTCACTCAAAAGCTTCATTGAGTTCTCAATGGGCTGAACAGTGATACCACGGCAAAACTTACGGGTTCAATCTGATATGTAGTGCCTCTATCAAGTACACCGAATTCTTAATGTGATGTTTACATTTACCGATGAAGGGGTTCTCTCTTGTCTTTAAATTATGTACTGTGCTATGAAATTTGGTAAAATGGTCTTGATAACTATATACCTGAATTAATGATATATTTCAGTCTGACAAAGTCACACATTGCATAATTGGATTGTGAATAAAAATTGAGATGTGGGAGAAAGGTAGGAATGTGCTTTAAAGTGTATTCTAAGGCATGGCAGTATGCTCGAAGAGGCGTACATTAAATGCAGACTGGAATGGAAGAAAGAAAGATGGAAAACATTTGGCAAAGCCATAGCTCAAACCAGGATCATCAGGGAATCCCTGTTCCACCCACAGACTGTATTAGCTAATTTCACCATTGCACTGAGTACAACTTACTGAATATTGTCAGTTTTATTATCAGGTTAGGTGGCATAGGTAAAGAATGGTGATAAAAGAGTTTGGAATGCCTAATTAAATAATTTACAAGATATTTTCAGTATGTGAAGTGAAGAATGATTCTAAATTCATATTACAGTTACATTTTGTACACAGAAAAGAATCAGATTTCTTATAGATATTTTATTTTGAACTTTTAGCCTCATTATTTGTTGTCACATGTTGGGTAAAAGTTAAAACAAGTAGAAAGATAATTAGGAATCACTTACTTTTTACAACAAGTCGAAGAAATTGATGTATGTTTTTGTATACATCAAGTAAAATGAAGAGTGGTTGACTTACCTTTAATCTTAAGTTGGCATTTTAAGACTAGTAAGTAATAACATATCAAATTTTTGAGATCCCAAACTGCTTTCCATCCCTCTTCCATATACAAGTGATTATATAAATAAATATGTATATATTTCGTGCGTGCAGTGCTAGGTACCAACTCTTCAGGAAATTACAGGAGTTGTTGTTTTGATTCAGTAGTCTTTAGCCATTCAGTGACAGCATGCCACAATGGCTGCAACAATCATAGATCCCGCCAATTGTGAAATGGGCAGTGTGATTATATTTTTGCCGGCAAAAGGATCATCAGCTGCTTAAATGTGTGTAAGTTATGCGTAGTGTATGGATCTGAAATAATTGAGTCACAAGTTTGAAAATGGTTACACAAATGTCCATGATAAACAGTAGAGTGGGAGGCCCAGTGTTTCAACCGACGACATTGTTGATCAAGTGAACCAAAAACTTTGAAGTGATCAGCGATTGATGATCAGTGGTCTGGCTTATGAATTCCCACATGTTGCTCAAACCTCAATTTACAGGATTGTTGTCTGGCATAATTCTCCTTTATGACAATGCATGCTCTCATGCCATTGTCAAAACCAAGGAGAAGATTCAAGATTTTCGTTCTGATCATCCTCCGTACACTATTGACCTCACATTAAGCAACTATTTCCTCATCTTGCATTTGAAAAAGTGGCCGGGTGGTCAGTGATTTCAAAATAATGTGTTCACTGCTGTTACCAACTGATTCAATTTCCAGGCAGCAGACTTCTGTGCAGAGGGGTTAAAGAAGTTGTAACGGTGTTACAGAAAGTGTTTATATGTGAATAGCAATTGTGTAACAAAATAAAGTTGATGTGTAGTAAAATACTAATTTAAATAAAAAACTTTCCTAGTGAGCCTATTTTTTAAATGACCAAACGGACCTTATTTTTGGAATACTCCGAGTGTATATCTACAAACATACTCACGCATACAATTGATAAGGATTGGAAAGAGAGAGAAAGAAATTTGGAGGCTTACCTGAAACTAAAGATCACATTGTTTTGCTTTCCTATCCAATGTCTTATCATTTTGACATTTATATCTTATTTTTCCTTATGATTGTTTATATTTAATGAAATGTTGATACTTTCTTAATTAAATAACTAAAGTGTGTTTAAAAGTTTATATAATTACCATACTAATAATTATTGTTTTAAAATATGTATCGCACAATAGGTAATAGACATATGCTTGGTGGTCCGTTGTAAATGATTACATTTGTCATTGAAACTTTATTTGTACTTAAAATCTAATGATATTATGTCTCTGTAAGATAAAATGACTTATTTTCAAATAACCAATTGCACATTTTTAATGTAATATTTTATAATGACATTTGCTTTTCCTGTTTTATAGTTAGGAAACATTTTGAGCTTGGAATGTTACCAATGGAATGCCATTATCTGAATAAGTCTGCACTTGCTAGTGTTGTTGGGCAATTGGTAATTATGTAAAACAAGACTTTTATCCCTCTAATTTCAATTTCATTTAAACTAACAATTTTTCTGTAATTTGTTAGACTCCGCCTCCAAAACATTTCACATTGAAACGGAAACCCAAATCGGCAGCTCTTCGAGCTGAATTATTACAAAAATCACTAGATGCTGCTAGCAATATTAAGAAGAGTACAGCACCTACGGTTCCTGTTCGGTCAAGAGTAATGCCACGTAAGATGACAGATACAAGTAGGTATTTCATTATTCAAATGATTATTACATTAATAATATAATAAATAAAGGCAGAAAAGAAAGACAGAAAGCTGACATTCACAGATGGCAGGCACCATTTAGGGTTTCAGATTCTTAATTTTCAAGTAAGCACCAGCTTTCTGTCTATTTACTGTCCTAATTAATTGTTTTAATTAATCTGACCAAGTCATTTTCTGACATATATATTTTAAATGTTTGAAACGTGTCAAATTCACACACACTGGTTATTTGGATAGTAAGTAAGGATAGAAATGAAGTAGAAAGGTGGGAAATTCTCTTTAAGTCATATGCTTGGTATAGAATTATGCTCAGAGAAAGGCATATGTTAAGTGTAGAGACAAATAGAAGAAGAAAGAAAGACTGAGAATATGTCTCCCTCATTTTTATCCTTACTTACTATATGGGTGGATAGAGTAATCAACCAGGAAGTTCTAAACAGAATGGGCGAAGAGAGAACAATATTCTTAATGGATGCTCCTAATAATCTCTCTTCTATCCCACTTCTCTCTATCCATCCCAACTAAATACATCGTATATATATATCTTACAAGACTGACTATCTTCGATGCACTGGTTATGTAGCCTAATGGTCAAGGCGCTCTGCGGCTACAGCGGAGGCTCTGTGATGATCCGGGTTTGAGTCCCGGCGGCGCCGAATATTTTCAGTCTTTCTTCTTCCTTTCCTCTCTATGCTTGACATATGTCTTTCTCTGAGCATAATTCTGTGCCAAACATATGTTTCAAAAGCATATTTCCTATCTTTCTCCCTCATTTACCATCCTTACTTACTATCCTAATATCCTGTGCATGTGACTTCATCACGTTACATACGTTTCATTAATTTATATATATATATATATATAAATATGAGATAGGAAATGACATTGTCATGTTTAAAACAATTAATGGGGAAAGGACAGAGAGATAGAAAGAAGATGACTTACCTGAGGTTCATAGATGGTAGACACCTTGTGAGTTTTGGAGAACTTGAATTTTCGGAGGCACCGCCCCCTTCATCAGAAGGTTAGGAAGACATTTCCAGTGATCGGCTAGCCGACGACTGAGCAGCCAAAATTTGCTGCTCTGCTAACTTGGGTCGTAAACAATTGACCCCACCAGGTCATCAACTTTCTCTCTCAATAAGGGTCTGGGAAGAGGCAAGGACTGGATGGGGGTTGGGGAGATGCATACTGACACCCCCATCTTGACACACATTCATTCAGACACATCCACCCTTAGAGGTGTCAATATTTAAATATTGATACACACTCTCATACATACATACATACATACATACATACATACATACATACACCATTCAAACAAAAGGCAAGGTATACACACACACACACACAGAAGGTTTTATTGTATGTACAATTCAATGAACTCGTGCTTTGGAGGGGGGGGGGGGGAAAGGTTGGAGATAAAGTTATAGGATATTGAGTCCAGGGCTTTGTCTAGACTGTAGGACATGCTGGAATGAAAGTTCCCACAGATGGAGTTCAGCTTCTGATGAGTCGGGAGGTAGGGTTTTGAGGGGGGTCAGTGTGAAGCACTGGTTGAAGATGTTGGTGTTGTGGCTATGGGCATGGGCGGCTATGGGGAATTGGGTTTTGAGGAGTTTTACTGTGCTGCGGTGGTTGGCAATCCGTTCGGGGAGGGGTCTCTTTGTCTGACCGATGTAAAAGGCTGGGCAGAGTGTGCAGTTTATTTTGTAGATAGTGTGGGAGGACAGACAGGTTATGTTTTCCTTAATTTTGTAGGTAGTGCTGTTGGTGGGGCTCTGGAAGGTTGTGGTAGGTGGGAGTATTGGGCAGACATGGCATCTGTTTCTGCCACACGGTCTGCAACCAATTGTGGGTGGAGGGTTGGGTGTGTGGGGTTTGCAGGGTCTGACCAGGATATTACGGAGGTTGGGAGGGCGCCTAAAGGCAACCCTTGGACAGGTGGGTAGTATGGTCGGGAGGATGTTTTTCATGTCCGGGTTGGATTGTAGTCCAGTGTAGGCAAGGCGGAGGAAAGAGTTCAGTTTACGTAGTCCGGGGAAGTAGGTGGTGGTTAGGGGGAGACTGCGTTCTGTATGATGGTTGGGGGTGGGACTGGCTATTTGGGAGGTGGAGAGGGCACGGGTAATTTGCTTTTGGAGGAGGTCTGTGGGGTAATTTCTGTTCCTGAAGGCATTAAATATTCGGTCGGTGTAGGTCGCCAGGCTGTCCAAAGTAGAGCATATGCGGGCTCCCCTAAGGGCAAGACTGTAGGGGAGGGATCGTTTGGTATGTTCAGGGTGGCAACTGGAAAAGTGGAGGTACTGGAGGGTGTTAGTTGGTTTTATGTGGACAGAGGTGTTAATGAGGCCTGAATTTAGTTGGATGTCCACATCGAGGAAGGTAATGTTGGTCGGGGAACAGTTCCAAGTGAACTTGACGGGGAATTTAGTGTTGAGGTCGTTGAGGAAGTCTGAGAGGGCATCTTGTCCATGCGTCCATAGCATGAAGATGTCATCTATGAACCGGAACCAGGTTAAGGGTTTCAGTGGAGAGGAATTTAGATGTTGTTGTTCCAGTTGACCCATAAGTTCGAGTCCTGGCCACATCGAATTTTTTCAGTCTTTCTTCCATTCCCTTCTACGCTCGACATATGTATTTCTTTGTGCATGTTTCCATGCCGTACATATGTTTCAAAGAGCGAATTTCCTGCCTTTCTCCCAAATATTTCTTTCTATCCTATATATATATATATATTATATATATATATATATATATATATATATATATATATAAGGAAATGAGAGAGAGAGAGGGGAAGTAGGTGACTTATCTGAGGTTCGTAGATGGTAGATACTTCGTGAGATTTGGAGTTCTTTAAATTTTCGGAGGCACCGACCCGTTCATCAGATGATACTTTTTATCTCTCTTAAATATTCTAGAATGATGTTATTTCATAACAGTGTTTATCAATATTCTTTTTGGACTATGTAGTTAATACAGGAATACTGACTGCATTTATTAAAAGTATTGATAGTAGAAAATATATCATTCTTATCTCATAAATTTCTTAGGAACTTAATTGGTTTAAATAATGATATTTTAATTTTGTGTTTTGTTACCTCTAAGGAACAGGTGTTGTGTTGTATTGTTTTATTTTAAGAAAATATAGAATGCAGAGAAAGAGAGGGAGAAATATGAGTGATGAAAGTTGTAGTGAAATAAACCTGCAATTAGAATAGTGAAAATCTCTGTACATATTCTGGAATCATCTGTTAATCAAATAGTAAATCCACCATTTTCAAAAAATTAAATCCACAAGTTATGAGACTAACAAATCTGGTCCCTTTCTGATGTTTTCAGAATCTGGTTTAAGTGTGTGCTTGTGTTACTTGAAAAATTAAAAATATAGGGTTTTCAAGAATGGTGGATCAATGTTGAAATGCAATAAGACAACCTGATTGTGAGGTATTAACCAAATTCTTATTTTATGTGAAAGGTGCATGCTATGCCCTTTTAAAGAAAAGAAGAATTTCTTTAATATCTTACACACAGCTTGTTTTATTCCATTTAAACCTTGACCCACCCTTATTAAAAGACCCTATTTTATTCATTTAATTAGTGTTACTTGTGACATGTTTTATTTCAGTATGTTGAAATAGCACTTTGATTTCAGCCCCATTGAAAGGTATACCTAGTAGAGTGCCATCAGGTGGATTCCGGTCACCTTCACTAAGCAGTCCCTTAATGTCAAGGCCTCCATTACCTCGTACACCAGCAGGTCGTAAAGATGGCGGTATTAAGCTCTTAGATATTAACGAACAGCCATTGGGATTTGCTCAGGCAAAGAAACGGAAACGTATGCAAGGTAGTTAATTGTTTTATATTTATATTTTATACCTTTGTTAATCTTTAAAGAGAATTTTTTCTTTGACATTTAGCAGTCTATTATTCACCATTATCTCATTTTATGGATTGGTGAATATTTCAAGTATCTTATACTGTGTCTATAATAATTATATTGCTATGTGATTAAGTGGTAAATGACAGTTACCGTGTTCTTGATTACTAATGTTTATTCTCTAAATCATTATTTTCATTCTCTAGTTTTCATTACCAAATCAATTTTCTCTTCATTCTCTTTGTACTATGAACTTTAATTATGGATTACAGATTGTTCCTATGACTTGTAATTGAGATTGAAATTAATTTAGTTTTTTTGTATTATTTATTTATAGTTTATTTTATAATTTATTTACTATATGGTCAGGTAGTTTAACTTGTGTCTCTACTTCAATCCTGTGTATTCTGTCCACTGGTCTCATTGCCTATGCTCATTACGCTTGGCAGATTAGGGAGGATGTGGGATGTGGTAGCTATGTAGAAATGAAAAGACTTGTACAGGGTTGCATCAGACCAGTCTTAGGACAGAATACCACAACAACTACAAATGTTCATTATTTTTTACGAGTGCCCCTCACAAATGTTGTTTTACTCTTGATGTCCTGAATGAAATTTGACAAAAATCTTACTTTTAATATGTATTTTATCCTTGAGAAGACAAGGCAGCAAGGTTTCTAAATTTGTGCTGCATTTTTTTCTTATTAATTTTCTCCTTCAAATATAGATTAATGTGTTCTACATTCATCTGTCAGATATGTACTGACTATTTAATGTCTTTGATGTGTGGTTTTCTTATTTACTTGTTGAGATGCCATAGTTGCTCTGTCCCACTATCCACTCCACAGTTTCAACAATATAAAACATTATAATATCTGTGCATAATGACTCAATGTCTTCACAGTCCAAATTCAGATTTTTGCAACAATAGTGCACCAACCTCTTTACAACAGCTTCAGGGGTTCACATCTTTCTCATCCACTTTATGCTCAGGAAAGGTCACTTCAGTTAACAAGTCCAAACACTTTCACTCTTCACAGCTAAAGGCTTTCCTTTCTCTCCTAACCCTATCCATCACACTTTCTCAGTTGGCAAAAGAAAGGAAGGGACCACCCTGATAGAATCTGTTAATATAGCTTCTCCGTTATATTTAAATTACAAACATTCATAGCTTGGAACATACTTTCTATAATTTGTTGATATTGCTTATTTACATGTATTCCCTGTTACTGTTGTCACTTTTCCATCCATGTTATAAACCTTTGAAATATCTTTCTGAATTGCTAATTTTTTTTATTAGATATGGAAGAAGCAAAGAAGGCTTCTGAAGCAGCTGCAGCAGCAGCTCAACAACAATCTCAGCAGCAACAACAGCAGTCACCTACTGGGAATAATACTCCTAGCACACCAGATTATGCTGTTGGTCTAACTGCGATGAATCCACCAACTCCTACCCCTGCTCCAGCTACTCCATCATACAGCCCAGCAACACCTCAGCACACAGTCACAACAATCATTGCCATCCAACGAGATCAAGGTAATTTATCATATACTTCTGATATTTCATATTAGCATCTACACTTAAAGTACGTATGGAAAAGTTAACAGCTACTTGTTACGGGAAGTTAACCAATGTAATTTATGTATTGAATTCTATCTGACTTCCTTTGCCTTATGTCCAGAAATCACCCAATTGGTATCATTAGAGAATTATCACATTAAGTACTTAACATTTCTTTATGAAAGAATTAAATTTAAGAATGATGATAAAATGGTTGCTAAAACCAGGATTAAGACTGGTGGAGAAACAATACCCTGACCAGCACATTGTGCAGAATTGGAATGGCTTGGCTCAATATTATCACAAAGATTAATAATGAACAAGAAAAATTTGGGAGTATTTATGTAGCTACATTGATCCAGTTCAAAGAGACTTTGTTTAATATACCACAACATAGTATTGAAATTATAGTTTATTTAAATTTACATCACATTATTCATATAAAGCTCTGGCTAATGACTGATGCCATCACCCCCTCCATTCATTTCTTGTGTTAAATTGCCACTTTTACATTAATTGATCATAAAATCAATAAAGCTGGCTTTTGACTTAAAAGTTGGTTTTAACATTGACTAATATTTTAAAATTTATGATGTTCTCTTTGTAGTAACTCCTTCAACACCGACATCTGGACTTGTACCTGCATCTGACATTGCCAGTCCTAGTCAGCCTCTGTTGGTGACAAGTAGTCAAGGGTCAGCTACTCCTAGTTATGTACCTCAGGCATCTCCAACAACATTACAGGTTAGTCTGCAACTTCATCATAGTTTAAAATTGCCAATAAGAAGTAACAGATTCAAGTAAATAATATAGTAATAACACTTTTCTTATCATTAACATAATATAATAATTATATCATATACTAGCTAGGGACCTGGCATTGCCTGGCTATGAATTTATTTATATTATCCTTGCACATTATTTAATTATTGGTCAACACATGATTTAACAGGTATTGAAAGCATCACAATATAAACCTCATATATACTACCAATATCTTGAGAGAGTAAAAAATATTCCTTCCCCATACATAGCAGAGCTAAAAGTATTTTCAGTAAAATAACAATAAAAATTCTCTTGACACTTAAATAGAACAAAATTATTCCTGGTACATTAAAGAAATAAAAATTGCCACAAGTAATTTATGAGTGTCAGAAGTATTTCCAGTAACTGAATAGCATAAGAAACACTTACTGTTTCTTAAGAAAGCAGAATTATGTCAACTATTTTTAGATGTAATAATAAGCTTCAATACCATCTTAGCAAGAGATTTGTCCGATGCACATCCCTGAAGGAGCTAGGGGTTATTTTAAGTATAAAGTGTTCAAAGTGACATAAACCAAGTTTGATTGAAATAGCTTCAATTGTAACAAAAATTTATTTACCTCCCTAATAATCACAAAAATGAAACTTATGCAGAAATGTGTTTTACTCCATCCCACCCCCCATTAGGGAATGAAGTGCAATTTAAATTGCATGCTAAATGTCAGAATCAAACTCTTAAGATTTATTTTCAGGCCAAACTTGATGCTAAGAATGAGAAACATTTATTTCTCACAAAATTATTTTTATTTATTTTTGTTCCTGTCTAAATACATTCATGTAATTCATAAAAAAATTAAATGTAGTGATCAAGGGTTTATTAATGAATTGATAAAATTGAATTGAATTGTAAATTATAGCAAATCATTACATCCAGTGTGAAACTAAATATTTACAGTTGCAGAATCCAGTAACTCCTCAGACCTCGACATTGACTCCACTCACTCCAGTTTCAATACCACAAACAGTTGTGAATCCACTCACGACGGCTCAGCCAACAACTGCTATAATTACTTCTCAACCTGTTCCAAAGCATGTAATCCAGATACGACCAGGTGCTCCAATGACTCAAATCCGTTTTCAACCTGTATCAACACCTGGTGGAGCACAACGGAAGGGTCTCTCACTTACGGTCAGAATATTTCACTCATTATTATTATTATTTTCTTTTACATTACTAATGCACAAAAAATGTTTTACTCTAGTTTTTTTCATAATTTGTAATAGGTTTGTGTTTATTATTTACTATTTCATGAGAGTAATAAAATATGTGCTTGCTGGCTACTTCATGCAGTATAAAAAATTTGACTAAGCATGGCTCATGTGATCTTGTCAATTCTAATATTGACGTAAGCTTTCTTGAATCTTAAGAATTTGTAAATTACTAATAGCTTATTGCTGTAGAACCAACCATTTTTGTATAAAAGACAACCAATAAGTCAGCATATAAATTTATTACAAAATAGGGTTGAGTTATTTTAGTCCAGGAAAGTAGGTTGTGGTTAGGGGTGGAATATGCTTTGTAATTTGGTCTAGGATGGGTATGGGTGTTTTGAAAGAGGATAGGACATGGGATATCTATTGCTGTACAATGGCTTGCGTTAATCTGAATCATCACTGAGCAGCTGCAAGTTTTGCTGTTCAGACTCACTGTCTGAAGAAGGGAGCTGAGGCTCACGAAAATTAACTTTTTCATATTTCTGTGCAAGTTGATGCCTACTATCATTTTCTGGTAAGTAGATAGCTTTATCTATCTCTGTTTCTTATCCAATTTGTCATTTTATCTATGTAATTGTTTTTTAATGGAATTTATAATGGCATTTGATTCTATAATTCTCTATTCTCACATTTACAGAGAGAACAAATGTTGGAAGCTCAGGAAATGTTCCGTACTGCAAACAAAGTTACTCGACCAGAGAAGGCACTCATTTTGGGTTTCATGGCTGGATCCAGGGGTGAGTATTTAAAAGAAAATTAATTTAACAACATATTTAAAGCTAATTAATTAGTTAAGAGAGATAGAAAGTAGGTGACTTACCTGAGGTTCATAGATGGTAGCCATCTTGTGAGTTTTGGAGTTTTTTAAATTTTTAAACACACTGTCCCCTACATCAGAAAGTTAGGAAGACATTTCCAGTGATCGGCTAGCTGATGACTGAGCAGCCAAAATTTGCTACACTGCTAGCTTAGGTCCTAATCAATTGACCCCACCAGGTCACCAACTTTCTCTCTCAATGAGGGTCTGGGAAGAGGCAAGGAGTTGTGGGTTGGGAAGATGCATACTAAAACCCCCACTCATTCAAACACATCCATCCTCAAAGGTGTCAATATTTAAATATTAACACACACTCACACATACAACCACCCTTCAAACACACATCAAGGTATACACAACACATACATCAGGTTTTATCACACATACAAATTCCACTAAGCTCGTGCTGTTATAGGTGCTGGGGGGGGGGGGGGGCGAATGTGAAGGTAAAGATCTATAGTATATTGAGTCCACGGCTTTGTCTGAACTGTAGGACATGCTGAAATGAAAATTCCCTAGATGGAGTTCAGCTTCTGAAGAATTGGGTAGGGCTTTGATGAAGAAGATTAGGAAAACATTCCAAGTGACAACCAGCTGATGGCAGGATGGCGGGCACCACATAGTGTTTAGAATTGTTGCATTTTTGGAGGCACCATCCCCTTCATCATAAGATTAGGAAAACATTCCGAGTGATGGCCAGCTGTCGACTGAGCAGTCAAATTGCTGTGTGTGGCTAGTTTTTGCTTGTAAACAATAGACTCTAACAGGTCACTGACTTTCTCTCTCGGAGAAGAGGCAAAGAATTGGGGCTGGGGAGATCCACACATACACCCACAAATTAACTTGCACACATGCATGCAAACACATCCACATATTAACACATACGCACAGATATACAACCACATATCAATGCATACATCAAGGTTTTAACACAAATACTATAATGGAAACACACTTACCCTTACTGTTATGGGTGGTCAATTTGGGAAATGGGGGGAAGGGGCAATTTAAAGTAAGTCGGTTGCTCTATCTCTTTCCTGTCTATATTAATTGACGATTTTTTTCTCTTAGCTACTTAACAATTATTATAGGAGTTTAAGGTGTCATGGGCAAGTGGTATGTGGTTTGAGTGATGAGGAAAATAAGATATTCACCACAGAGATCTCATCTTTGATTCTCAGAAATATTTTCTGTTCTCTTTTATTTAGTATATGCTAGTTTGTATTGTGTTTTATCCATCCAGTACTTAATATGTTTTTTTTTTTCAGATAACCCATGTCCACATCTTGGAAATATAGTTACTATAAAGTTAAGTGAAAATCAAGAGAAAGTTAAGCAAGCTGATGACACCCAGCTTATCATGACAGTAGAGACACACTTCCAAATGAATTACAATACTGGTGAGTGGAAACGTATTAAGAAGCTGAGGCGACTAGAGGACAGTAGCCTTGCAACTACAGTTGTGGCTACAACAGCTCCAGTAGCTCCTGCATCTGCTGCGGCTACGTGAAATTCAAATTTTCAATCCATTTTGGAGGTTGCTTATAAACTGCTTCTTGCTGGGTGCCACATGTTGGGAGCTTCAAGTGATTTGAGAGATACTTTGTGTAAACTACTTTCACAGCCAGTTAGTTGATTAATTATGAAAAATGTTATGAAATTGACATCTATACATTATTTATTTCAATGTACTTTTGCTGTATGACAGACTTTTTGTTAAAGCTATCAAGATATAAGAAACATATTTCTTGATAGGAAGTACAACTTAAATGAACTTCAAAATATGTATGCATTTGATTGTATTATTTCCTTCTTTTCACAAATATTTGCCAAAAATGTGGAGTGCAAAAGTGTGTAGATAAAAATATGGTTACATAAATGATGAGTTTTTCTACATTCCAGTGGCCATTTATTTGTGACATAGTATCAGATTCCAATATTCATTATATCTTTAATGACAGTGTAACTTTTCATCAGATTAAATATTTTTGTAGACGTTCATGAATATTATATTTCATTTCCTGACAGTATTCCTCATTTAAGAAAATATGAAATAATGAAGATTGGATCATAGAATTGTATTATTGTATTATAATGTTGGAGTAACAAATGGGTAGTATATTATAATGTTTTGTTTTATAGTTTCCTTCATATATAGCAATTGTATTTTCCAAATATTAAACAAGTAAACTGGTAACTGATGTTAATTCACATAAATCCAAAGTGATTAAAATTGACAAAGAATTGAATCTTGTTCTTTTATATAACTTCAGTTTTAAAAATTAACTTCTCACGTCTAATATTTTGCCATTTTGGTATGGGAGCATTAATTTAATTTATCTGATTAGTTAAATTTCTGCTAGCAAAAATATTAATGGCTTATGTAATAGATAATGGAATAGCTACTCCCTGACAAAATATACCATGCAATATTTTGCAAATACTTTTTGCTTATCAGATGTTGATATTAGAGTTTTATGAACAGCATAATTTAAGCACTGTAAACAAAAGCTTTGCCTTTTCAGATTTTATTTATGATGACTGGATTGAGCTACATGGTGTTCAAAAAGGTCAAATATCAACACCCGAGTAAAAGCAGCTAAGTTCGTAGAAGCATTGTGGGCTATATATTTTATCCAAAATTTTGTCTGTTAATTTTGACTGCTTTATTATCTATTTGTTACTTGAAACTAATACATATGTTTTTTATAGTTTCAGCTGATATAGTTGATATTATTGGCTTAAATCCAGACATTGTAGATTAATATTCTCATATTTGTGTAGTTTACATTGGTCCTTCCTATCTAACAATAGTTTGACATATCCGACAAGCAATGCTAAATATTATGTATTGTTAAAATATTTAATCCTCATTTATTATTAGTAATTACTTCCATAGCAAAGTTTATTCTGTTGAATGTTATCAGAAAATGGTATAGCAGAATAAGCCTTAGTCTTGTGATATGTAAATCTTTTATATAAAATTGAATCTGTTACGCAAGTATATATCGACTAGTATGTTACCATCTGACAAGAAAACAAAGGTTTTCTCTTCTCCACAGTTAAATGTATGCTAATATGTTCAGTAATGTCCTTACTATTTTCACATTTTTTTGCCAAAAAATTAAATTTATTTACATTATACTACAATATTTTAATTTTTTTAAATAAGAGGGAAATGTAAATTACCTTAATTTTGCAGGTTGTTTACTCAAGTTTAATTATAATGTAGAAATTTTCATGGGAGCAGACTTTTCTCCTTCTACCATATTCAGTATGTAGTATCCTTCTTGGTGATCACTGTACAGTACAGATGGCACACTAAAATATTAAATACTGAATGGATAGCCCTCCAAAAAATTATTTATCTCATTGAAGGCAAAACTGGGGTAAGCTTCATTATTATTTGTCACGCCATTTTGTTTATGTACATAAACTCTTGGTGGTTGCTGCTCATAAATTAATTTAGGAAGAATTAGGTTTTTGTAATTATAAGAACCTTTATAATTGTGCTATAACAGTGTAAATTTATGCTTTGATTTTGAAAGACTTTAAACTGCCTGTATTTGTTCCACTAAATCAGTCAGTATGTCATTTCTGTGCTACACATTGGTACAGCACACAATTTGTTTGAAATGAAAAGTGTGCACTTTTTTAAGTCACCTGTTAAGCTCTACAAACTGCCCCTTTTTGGTGTTATGGACTAGTAACGTGGTCAAAAAGATACAGATTGTGCTGTGAGGTTGCATAGGCAAAATAAATTTAAAGGATTAATCAAAAACATTGTTTTAAGGTACTTTTTATTTTCAAAACAAAAATAGTGTTTGTACATTTTTGTGATTAATTTCAAGAAAGTCACAATCAAATATGGTTTTAAAGAAGAAGAAAACACTTAAGGGGCGAAAACTCGAAAGATTTGCACCATTCTGGTAAAGGTACTACAAGAAACTGCATACAATACGAACATAATATGGGGCTTCTGTTTTTATTATAATACATCCATGTTAAAAGTATTAAAAAAATGGATGCTAATTTATTCCACCCCTAAGAATAGATACTATTGAAAACCATGTACAGAATAAGAAATGTGGCTATATTTTGTGTTGGGTCATTTGCTACAGAATATTGGCAACATGATAACTATGGTAATAATAATTTGTATATTAATTCTCATAAAATTTGTTGCTTGGAGTAATGTAGCACTACTTGAAAAACTTGAGGGCAAGTAAAGTCAGTGTGACATTGTCAAAATAAACTTGTTTGAATGGCCCAGAGTGGCCCATGCCGTGCAGACCTACTGTCCTGAAGAAGACCTTCGAAAATGCACGATTACATGTGAACCTATTAAAGGTGTGAGTGGTCATGTGAAAGTCAGTACATATACCTGCTTATATAGTGGGTATAAAGAGAGAAAAAGCTATCGGCTTACATTAAAATGATGGTAGTCGTCAACATTCTGAGAAGTACAAAAATGTGAATTTTCAAGAGCCTCACTCCTTTCTTCAGTGTCTGAACTGCAACATGTCTAGCCACTTGGTGAAGATTCAATTTTGGTACACCACCATTAGATGGCAATAATTGATACCCAACCAAGCCAACATTTCTCCCCCTTTCTCTCTCTTGTTCAATGTGAGTCCCTGATGAAGCATGAACAATATTGAGGTGGTACGATATATTGTCCCTAAATTTTCTCAGCATGACACTTTAATGTGACTTAAGTTTGTCAACATAGTTGGCTGTGGTGGAACAAAAAGTAATCACATGGAATAATATCAGGATTGTGAGATGCAAATTTAAGAAGAGCAAGGGCCTGGAGTATTCTGCGACCAATCTATCAGTGCTGAACTTATTCATTTAAAAACTCCATTGTTACTTTTGACTTTATTCAACAATATACCTTTGTTTTTAGTTACCCAGCAAGGTTGGTTGGGATATTCATTTAGGTATATCCTGTGAAATTGAAAAAGAGTTAATTTTTGATTAATGACAGGAAAACTATATTGGGGTAAAAAGAAGTGACACATATCTCTCCATATGAGCAAGACTACTGTTCGATGACGGATTTTCACCTTTCTTGAAAAATTCATACTCTTATAAAGAACGGAAAAGTTCGTTGGGAATAATTTTGTAGAGACACAGATTAAATTAGTAGACAAGTAATTTCCATGATGGAACCCATTTCTATCTCCACTTTCATCCCTAATAATTATAAAAAAAAGTTCCTATGGAGGAAACTATCTTATTTCTGATTATTTGAAATGTTGGTTTCAGCTTAATCAGACATTGACAGTGTCTCAACTTTTGTTTACTCGGTAAAAATGGAAAACTAATATAAACATTTCATATTAATGAGTGCCCTCTTAAAATATCTCAGATGGCAAATATTGCCACATTAAATTTGTTCCAAATACAATTCATTGTTAGGTTGTGATGCTGGGACAGTGGTGATAATGTCTTGGCATCAAAGTGGACCCGATGGCAATGGCAGTTTGTTGTAGAAATGTTATCTCGATAAAATTAAGATATCATGATTGTAACTTTCTTCTTGTGCATAGATGAGCAATTCTATCTCGCATAGTGACTTCCTTATACTTCTCTCTTCATTCTTAGAATAAATGTGTCATATTGTTAGCATGTTAATTTGACAACCATATATCTAGTCTGACTCCAAATCAATGGATTTCAAGTTTGTTGACAGTGATGTTGAGAAGGTTCCCCACTCTCTCATAAAATTTAATTAATAAAATGGAAGAATAAATCGCATAATTCAACTGTCAGTTATATATTGATGAATCCAAGTTAAAAGAAGACAATGATTTAGTTGTTCTCTTTACAAGTTACTTGTTAAATTAATAAAAGAATGCTAATTGTAAACTTTGATTTTGGGAGCAATTTATTTCTACCCTCCAATAACAACGACAAAAATGGATGATATTTGCTGAGCATATGTATTAAAATAATACATATCTCAGTATGAATACTATACAGGAATTAGTTTAGAGATTTCGCTTAAAGTTATGCACTGCATTATAAATGTTTCAAAACAAGGATACTGCATAACATTTATATTGAAACAGTTAACTAGGAGTTATGTTGCAAGGTCAATATGAAATGTTGATATAGAACAACTATAATTCACAATAGTAAAATGAGTCGAAGGAACTACAGGTTTCTGAAGGTAAATTTGTTTATGCACAAAAAAAGGTTTAGTAGATATTATGATAGAGAATTGCAAAAATTAGAGGAGTTAAGCAACTAAAAAGAATAAAACATGAACAAGGGCTAAAAGCAAATCATAATTATCAAAAGCTATTTAACTTGAAAGAAACAGATTACTGAAGAAAGACATGTATTTAATGATATGGTACACGTCAATCCAAAACCTGTAATATATATAATGAAGGAAGCCAATGCTCAACATTTTTTAACACCAAAATATATTAAGCTTAATTGGGTGCAGTAAGGAATTAATTGATTTTACTAAATTATAAAACTTAAGTTTAATTTGCAAAATTATCACAATGTCCAATGTAATTTTAAACATTCACAGTGTATGGTAGGAAAAAACACTTTTTTAAATACATTATGATTGGCTGATTTTATTAATTATAATTTCTGGATGAAAAAGTATACTAAAGAAGATGTGAATAATTTATTCATTTTATAAATCTTACAATTTCATATATTTTTACTTGTGGCTGTTTTTGAAAAATATATATTATAAAAATTATGGAAGCAAGAGCATATATTTTTATTTTCAATGCCAAGTTTATATATCTAAAATAATTATATTAATAATTAATACAGGTTTAGATTATCACCAATTATATATCACAGAAATGAAAGTTTTGAACAGCTTTTATAATTTAGTCCCTTAAAATCTCATAAATGTTGCATAATCATGCATTAAAACACAAAGGTTTATTATTTAAGCTGATTGACACTGAACACTTTCATAATATTTATTGATCACCTCATATCTTTGTTACATCTGATAAAACAAATTACACAGCCATTGCAGATTGTACGAGGGATAATTTTATTTCCTACATGCAACCACAATATTTTATTCATATTTTAATAGTATATCATTTTTAATGTATAATTTCAAACAATTACTTGTTTATTGAAATATATAAAGGAAAAGCTACTAAAAATGAAAATGTTTCCAACAAAGGGAAAAATAGAACATAGATGAAAATAATAATAGAAACAAAGATGAACTGAGAAAAAACAATATTTAGCCCTAAGATTTGCTTGCAATGTACGTCAGAAGTGTTATGTATAGGTTTCTTCAATTGGGGTGAGTTGATGTGTGAGATATTAACAAAATTATTATTTTATATTTGAAAGGGCATACACTGGTCTTTCAATTTAAAAAAGAATTTTGTTAATACCTCACACACAGATTGTTTTATTCCATTTCAAAAAATTAACAGAAAGCTTTTAAAATAGAGGTGTTCAAGTTATTGAAGGCATAACCAGCAATTATGTATGGTTTCATGTTACCTAACAGCGCTTGGAATGCAATCAGGAAGGAATGTTTTAACAATAGAGGCAATATGTTATTCAATTCTGTACACAGGTTATTGTCAATTGGTTATTAAAGGATAGGACTAACAGCATCTGTTCTCATCTTAGTTTTGACAAAGAATATTTAAATTTCCAAATGAGCTGAAAGAGCAATTTATTACATTAATTATGATGAGAATATTATAAAACATTTTTAAAAATTTACAAAATAGTATGTACTTAAACATGATTTGAGAGATGTGTGTCAACTTAATATGAAGAAAATAATCAACTGAACTACAACTCATACATTATCATGAAATTATTATTTATCCTGATTCAAATATATAATGGAATATTGTCGGTCAGTACAATGACTACAAAAGAATTATTAACATTTTTGTTTAAATTATACTCATTAAATGTCCAAACAGAATATAAATTTAATTGACTTACAATATTATTTTAATGACAATTTTATAGTTTGTGTTCAGGACTGAACACACAGTCAACAAAAGTATGCATGTAAAACATCTATAGGCTAAAAAATGTAACTAAAAATATGTTAAAATTCATGATAAGTAAAATTCAATTACAACTGACAATGGAATGTAAAACATGAAAGAATAACAATTACCATATTTAGTTTTAACAAGGAATAATATGCACGTAATGCTCTTTGGTTCATAATGCAATAAAATGTAATATAAAATTCAAATACAAAATGAAACCCTTACTGATCCGTTTTATCGAGACATTTGTGTATAAGTGAACAGAAAAAATAGTGAAATAATTACTCATTTTTACACTCAAATGAAATGAAGATATAGAAATCTAAGCAACTCCATATAGAAGATATAGACAAAAGAAGAAAGCTTGGGCTACTAGTATGTCAAATATGTCATTGGTTACAGTCATTTATAAAGTAAATAAATTTAAATCATTAAAAATATTAAATCTCATATATTTTCAACTGAATCAAAAAATTAATTTTTAAATATGATAAAATAGAATTAATTTTTTGTCCATATATTTTATACATGTGTAACAATCTTCAATATTATTAATTTATGAACTGCCAGATAATTCAGATTGGACAGTCTCTAAAGATTTTCCTTTAACTTCGGGGACATAAAAGAATACAAATGCTGTCCCTACAGCAGTAAAAATAGAAAAAATCCAAAATGTTGCAGAATTTCCAAATTCATCACTGAGGTCAGAAAAAAATTTTGTGATAAAAAATACTAAAACCCAATTAAATAAACAAGTTATAGATGTGCCTAATCCTTTAATTTGTGGGGGAAATAATACACCCACCATGGCCCAAGGAATGGGACCAAATCCAAGGGAAAATACAATGATATAGATACACACACTTAAAAGTGGCAGCCAACCTAAATTTGAAACATATTCATTTCCATTTCTTTCCTGTAGATGGAAGAATACACCTAAGATATAGGTGCAGACACACATGACTGATCCAGACAAAATTAGCAATATTCGACAACCAAGTCTATCAACTACCAACGTTGAGACAAATGTCGCAATAACTTGTACTGCTCCTACTATAATTGTAGCTAAACTTGGATCCAAGGTACTTCCAGCTGCCTTGAATATCATAGAAGTATAAAATATTATTGCATTTATACCACTTAACTGTTGAATAAACATTAATCCAAAAGCAACTACAAATGCTTTGATAACTGCTTTCTTAGAACTAGATGCCAAATGCCTTTGACCATTACTTTGCAATCCTGTCCTTAATTGGAAAAGTTCTTGTTCTATATCACATTGTGATCCTCTTAACCATTGAAGAGATTCTTTGGCACACTGTTCCCGTCCTTGTTGCAAGAGATACAAAGGAGATTCAGGCATAAAAACAAATGTAGAAAAGAAAGCTATAGGAACTATACCACACACTAAAGAAAGCCAAAATAGCTTCACTTCTCTTCCTAAAACATACACAAATAGGACACCCATTGTAACCATCAATTGCAGATATCCTCCTAATTTTCCTCGCACTCTGTTCTCTGCGATTTCACCAATGTAAATAGGAACAATAACAGTAAATGCACCTCCAGCCATTCCTGCGATGAAACGCCCAATACAAAACATTTCTAAGGATGTTCCCCAAATAATCAGACTCCACCCAATCAGGAAAGGTAGGGTCAGAAATAGCATCACATTTTTACGACCAAATTTATCAGTTAGAAACCCTATTGGTATGACAACAGCAGCTGCGCCTACTGCCATGAATGCGCCTATCCACGACATTTGGGAGTTGCTAAAATGAAAAACTGAAGATTTATCCATTAATTCATCGCCTGCAGGAGAAGTCCAGCCAAGCAAAGTTCCCATAGCAAAAGTCCCAATTGTTACAGACAACGTTGCAGCATACTGTGGCCATAGTTTTGATCTTCTGTTGTTGAGTAACAATTGAGATAATGTTCCAAACTGGTCAGGCACAACATCATTTTCTTGTGTTTCTGCATTGATAGAGTACTGACTACTAGATACATTTTCTTGAATCGCGTCCAAAGCTGAATTCATTTTATTACGACGAAATTACAAGTAAAAAGTGATCTCATTTAATTAAAAATTCGTTCAATTGCAATGCTGCTGCTTTATTTTTTGGCTCCAAGTTCTTCTTCAGTTTTCCCCTGAACACTAATACGATATCCAATCGTAATGTTTACTGTTTACATCAGATACAACGTACAGCTGTCACTTTTGACGTTTTAAAGCAGAGATGTTTAGCATTTAGTCACAGATGTAGTAATCTAAAATTCAAAGAATAGTGGGCTATTTATGCAATGCATCAATCATCTCTTGAAGAAATTTTCTGTTTTTGTGAACTAATTAAAACTGTTGTAGAGATTTTTCCTGTTCATAACCACTTAAACCATAATTTTAATAATATCGCCTTCTTAAATCAATATGATTTATTTAACAGTAGCGTTTTATACATCATTTCTCGATAGTAATAATGATAACGGAACTAAATAATTTCGATTTTCACTTTTTCTTAAAGTGTTCGTATTATATACAATTTAATGCATACACGGAGACTTAATTATATTCTGAATAAAACACCGTTTTATGAAATAATCAAATTAATGTTTGGGAATGAATGGAAGAAAAATAAAATAATCTCGAGATACCTTAACATGCTACAACGACACAATAAACAGAAAAAGCAAAGATAAAAATAAATAATTCTGTCCTACAAAAATATGGAACTAGTAATTTAATTTTTTTTTCACTTATGAATCAACATATACTTTATTCTGGAAGTCATATTTGATGCGGCGCGATATTTCAATTGCTAATCCAATATCAGCTATTTTTTTACTTCAATTCAATTTGCAAAATATTAGTACAATCACTCTCCATCGTGTGATTAATGAATGTATACGGTATTCATTATTCAGAAACAAATGAGAGAAAAAACATACAATATGACATTATCTCTTAGTAAAATTAACATTAATAAAGAAAATTGACAAAATGAAACTGTTAACCAAAATTTTAAAATTGATTGACACAAATATCTAAAGGACGATCCAGTTCAATTTATGGAACAATGATATTAATATATTTAGTGTTTCTTTTAAAAAATTTAAGGGGTACTAGCAGTTGCAGTCGACAAAACATGAAACATGAGGGTCTTGTAAAATTAGCATTAGATAGAAGGGTAAGAACAGAAGAGGGAGGTAAAGATAGAATACGTTAAGTAGGTTAGGGAAGATGTGGTAGTTATGTAGAAATGAAAAAGGTTGGGGAGAATAGGTTAACATGGAGAGTTGCATCAGACCAGTCTATGTACTGAATGGCATAAGAACAACAACATCCTTCACTATCCTCTAACGCTAGTTCCTTAAGCAATGTCTCCGAAGCTCCCGGTTTCTTCTCAAGATTCACTGTCTCGCCAAAAAATGACGCATTCGACGATTGTTACGAGTCTTTGACCAGAGACATTTACGTATTTGACATTCAGTAAGAACGTAACCAATGAATGTTTTTATTTAATTTAATGTATTTATAATACATATGCATAAATATTATCGTTCTGCACTCGTTTATCGTATGAACTCTATGCCAAATCATGATCTCCTCCGTGCGCGCAATGCTCTAAAAAAAGGGTACAAAGTTTTGTACTCACGTATTAATATAGGGATGAACGTAGGTAATGATCTTTTTACATCACAATGGGAGGTTTTGATCAGCGGTGGAGCCCTATGTAAAAAAGGTTTCTGATACAAAACATTCAGTGGCCAAGTCTGAGCTGTCCCACAGGAAATAACAATCTTCGTAGCCATCAAGTTTATTTTTAAAGCAGTTCACTAGATCTTTGCCACTCATGGTTTCGTGGAGTCCCTCCTATGCTCAGCCAGTACCTTTTGGTCTCAATTAATTTTTCATTAAAACCCGGGTTGATTGGTGCAGAGCCAAACTTTCGTATATTTGGAGATCCATTTACTTTAGTGTTCGTAGTGCTTGATCTTCCAATTTAAATACCAAACTGAACATAATCTTTTTTCTATTGATTTAATTTCGGGTTTGTCTTCTTTTTTACTTCAATCTACTGCTCTCAATTATTTTCCTTGTCGTGGGTCACCGTTTCACGTCCATTGTCTAAATTTCGCTATTTAAAACATAATAATTTTGCTGAGAGCAGAGTCATTCTAATAAATACGTTCTTTTGAAACTGTATATAAGCATTTCCTTGCTAGTGTTAAATCATTCATTTGAACTTTTTTCATTGTATTGTTCATTTACTCTCACGACATTCCCCGTCATGCATCCACTAAAACAATATATTTTTTTTGCCGACGACATAGCTATCCTCCACCAAACCTCTTCCTTTACCTCGGGTGTTCGCACTGTTAAAATAACTCTTAAGGACCTGGAAATCTGGGCAAAAAACTGGAGGGTTAGCATAAACCCTTCCAATAGTTCTATTCGCTCTCAAAACAAACATCCCCCTTACTCCATCCCTTACCTCGGACTTGTTCTAGACTCAAAATCTTCCTGGAAACCTCATCTTACCCACATTGCATCCAAAATGAACACCAAAATAAAACTACTCTATCCACTCCTCAACAGAAACGCACCAATCTCCATCTCCACCAAAAGACTCCTTTACCTCTCCGTAATCCGCTCCATATGGTCATACGCATGCTCCATTTGGGGATCTACTGCCAACTCCAATTCAAATAAAATCCAAACCAAGCAAAACAGAATCCTTAGAATCATTTCCAACTCTCCGTGGTATCTTAGAAACTCAGTAATTCACAATGACATCCAAATTCCACTCATCTCCACCACAATAAAAATATGCATATTCTCCTTAATCAAAAGCTCCATCAACCACTCCAATGACACCATGGCCCTCTTCCTCAACAATCCACCTCCTCTTACACACAGTCGCAGACTTAATAGAAAACTACCAATCGACTACATCCTTCCACTTTCTTATTCAGGTATAACCTAACATTAATCTCTCCTCTAGTTAGCGGGAACCTTTCTCCAACTCTCAAAAAAACACCTTCCTCCAATTCTCTGTTATCTGGTACCCCCACTACCCTAAATTCTGATATTCATCGCCAATAATATGCTAAATAAATATTAATTACCGCAATAACAAAATTAAATTCACAGTTCAGTCATTTCTCTCGCTAAGAAATTGTTTGTCACCTGGACATTCAATTATATAATGTAGTCGTGTTAAATTCTATATACTATGTAAAAACAACTGTGCATCCTCGGATATAAGTTGTGGCGACAGGGTGATTATTTAAATTATTAATGATAAATTGAGGTTTTATATACAAAGTGAAAAATTTTATTAAATTAAATGTCAATTATATTTAAATTTAGGGCCGGCTGCTTACTTAAAACTCAACGGAGAGCAAGAGTATAATGGGCATATGTGGGTTTAAACTAAAACTGGGCATCGAAAATTTTAAATTACTCGTTCAAGCCAGGGGCGAGAAACATAATCTTGTACAACACCGACTTG
>CM067376.1:206338710-206356951 GCA_034510155.1 Eucriotettix oculatus
ACGAAAAATTATGTGCCATAACCATAGACTGGCAAAGTGTTGCGGGACAGAGGTGCCAGGGGCAAGTAGGAAGGTGAGTCAGTTAAGCGGCACGACGTACGTTGTTTTGTGCTTGTACTCTTTAGTTTTGTGTTTGTTTGATTGGTAGGGGACTTACAAAGTGTCGTGGATTATTAGTGATGGTGGGTGGTTATGGGAGACAGGGTATGTAGCACATGTGCGGTTACCCTGTTTGTTTTCTATTAGAAGCACAGGTGTGGTTTAAATTTAGGTTTAGTTTCAACGCATTAGAGACTGAATTAAAAGTGTATGTGCAGCCCATGATTAAGTGGATTGCCTCTGGTGAAATCTAACCCTTCCCCTATGGTCTCTGGTTTGTGTGACGCAGACTTGGTCGTTGTATGAGCAGCTGCCTAGAAGTAAAACTCTGCCTTCTTTTACAGGCGTTAAACTTGAATGTTTTAAAAGTAATAGGATCACCGATAAGATAAACGTTTGAAGAAGTGGAAAAGCAATGCAAAGCTCTAAAAATGGAAAAGCACCAGGAGCCTGGGATATATATGGAGAGCTAATAAAAAATGGAAGCAAAAAGTTATTTGAACAGTTGCAACTTTCAGCTATGTGTAAACGCACAAGAGATAACGGCGGAATGGAAAGAAACATATCTAACACCTGTATTTTAAAAAGGCGACAGGAGTATATGTGGGAATTACAGGGGAATAGCCGTATAAAATACAATCAGCACTACAAAGACTAGGGGACGAGAGTACGAGAATACTATACAAGATCCGTTTAGATAAAAAATTAGAGAGAAAAAACCTCCAACATAAAAGAGCAATACAACCATGTAAAGGAGTGCATACATGAAGCAGCCCTTGACGCATTATGTATATTCGAAGGAAATAAACATAAACGTAAGCCATATTGATGGGATGAAGAGATAGAACAGGATATCAAAGAAAAAATTGGAGAAATATCAACAGTATCCTAGTTCCAAGAGCTTAGAACATAAATTAATGTTCAAGAAAGCCCAAGCAGAAGTTCGGTAAAAATTAGTATGAAAAAAATGGAACAATGGGAAAGGAAATGTTCAATAATTAATACATACTTGGGAGGACAAAGAAGCGCGGAGAGCTGGAAGATGCTGAAGAACATGAGAGCAGAGAGGAGAAAAGAGATTATATCGCCAATAACACCTGAGAAATGGGAACAATATTTTCAAAAATTGTTAACAGAAGAACGTAGAGAATACATAGATAATAATCAATTATGTAACATAAAAGTAAAAGGATCACCGATAAGATTAACGTTTGAAGAAGTGGAAAAGCAATGTAAAGCTCTAAAAAATGGAAAAGCCCCAGGAGCCGGGGATATATATGGAGAGCTAATAAAAAATGGAAGAAAAAGTTATTTGAACGTTTACAAAGGTACTTTCAACAATATGTAAACGCACAAGAGATACCTAGGAATGGAAAGAATCATATCTAACACCTGTATTTAAAAAAGGCGACAGGAGTATATGTGGGAATTACAGGGGAATAGCCGTAACAAATACAATCAGCAGATTATACGGAAAAATAATAAAACAAAGAATAGAAAGTGAATACCAACAAATGGAAGCAGAAGAGCAAGCTAGATTTAGAGCCGGTAGATCGACAACTGATCATATATTCCCGATTACTCAAATTATTGAAAAGAAAACATCCTTTCAACAAGAATTACATCTACTCTTTGTTGACCTAAAGAAGTCGTATGACAGCGTCCCTTTGATAAAACTATGAGAAGCCCTTGAAGAAACTAATATTAACATCAAACTAATAAAAACAGTAAAGACCCTGTATAAACAATCAAAGACAAAAATTAAGATAGGATTCACAACAACTAAAGAATTAAAACAAGGCTGCTGCCTATCCCCTCAGTGTTCAAAATCTACCCCGAACAACACTAAAGGATTGGAAGAAAAATTCCCGAAACATGGGTCTATCCTTAAGATAACACCTTATTCACGTTATTTTTTGCGGACGACCAAATATAGGTTAGCCCAAGATTATGACGATATGAATTACATGACCCGCAAATTAATAGAAGATATTCAAAATGGGAATTAGAAGTAAATATGAACAAGACTGAATACATGTGTATTGGAGGAGAACAACAGGATCTAGAAATTGAAAATGGACAACAAATAAAACGATGCAATGAATATAAATATTTGAGAATAAAAATATCACAAAAGGGCACACTGGATGAGGCGATTCAAGAAAAAAATGTACACGGCAGGAAAGCGATAGCCATGCTAAATAACATTTTATGAGTCAAAGTATTACGAAACAGGACAAACAAAGAATATATCATACAATTGTAAAAAATATAATAACTTATGGCGCGGAAGTCTGGCCACTAAAATAACAAATGGCCAAAAAGTTAGCAGCGACCAAAATGGATTTCTGGAGGAGGGCGGTAGGCAGATCAAAAATGGAGACGATACCAAACACAAAAATTAGAGAAATTATGGATGTGAAAGACAGCATAATTGATGACATAAGAGACAAACATTTGATCTGATACAAAGGATGCTATAAACAAATGATGATATTTAATTCCTTGTTAATTTTATATTTTGACTGTTCTTTGTTGGTATGATCTTTGTTTTCATATTCTCAGTTGGTTACAAATATTGACAAGGACCACAATTGAATATCGAAACGTCTATAGTTTGAGTTAAAAATTCTTCAAATTGTTTTTGTAGATATTTGATATACGGGTTATTCACATTCGTTAATTATTCTTATAAAACTTGAATTTAGTGAACAAACAGACTGTAACGATCTTCTTGATGGGCGAGTTGGAATGGTCCTGAAGCTGAGAATGAACCCGTATGTTCAGTGAAGCAAGTTCACTTACCATCTTACTATACAAAAATAAAAGACGATATATATCGTGTTACAGGACAGATGTTGCATTTACCCTTTTCGTAAGAAAGACGTACTTGAAAATTCCCGACGGCTGACTGATAGCGGCGAATCGACTTCATCCTATTTTGAGATTAACTTAGCCGTCGTTGACTTGTACCCATTGTAATTGGCTATTCAAAGTGGACTCTCCGAAGAGGGAGATGAGTAATAAATCCTGCTAATTAGTTTTCCAGTCTAGTTGTGCCGGCTGTTGGCCAGGCGTGAGAAGATAAGCGTGTGCAAGCACATATTCGCCGCACCGTTTTAACAGCGAGTAATTCGCAGCTGAGAGTAACGTGGATTCGCTCCGATTGTTCAAATGGCATCACACTTCGTAAACCTCTCACGAGAAGTGAAAACAACTTAATGGAGGAAAATTGCCTATTAAGCGAACATGGAAAGTCTTCAAACCATTCGTCGATCCATGAAAATCCCTTCACAGCTTTCTAGTTTGTCTGTACATTAAAATCACAGTAAATAAAGCGCAAAGAAAATTCAACATCTTGACTTCCTAATCTATCGACTGAGAGACCTGAAACCCTGTTCACGTACGAGTACGACGATATTATCAATGTACAGTCATGCACAGGATGCATCCGGACAGTTTGTGTCGACCAATGTCTTGCTTAGCTCATCGAAAATCCTGCAGTTTCAACTTACACTGTGCATGGCGTGAGAATTCAATACTTTTAACAGACATTTATAAATTCTAATTGGATCGCCACATCGAAAATGGATGAGTTTGAAAAATGAAGATTAAAATCCTCCTTGGAAAATTCGGGAGAACCTGGACAGTCGTGCTATGATCGTCGGCCAGAGCGGAGATCCTGGTCTATTCCAGACTATCTTCTATTACATTTTCTTTAATTTCTGAGTGTTGCGTTATCAAATCTCTGAACCTGATCGTCAAAATATTTCCTATCATTCATTTCCCTAAATTCTTCATTTTCCGTTTCATCGATAATTGATTGATATATAAGAATTGGTACTATTGAAACATTTTACTATTTTCAAAATTGGTCCCAAAATGAGTGTAGTATTAATTTATTCTTCATTACTGATTTTTCTTTCCTTTATGTGCTGTAGTAAACCACATGTGGTAGATATTAAGGTATTAAGTAGCTACTTATGTAGAGTAAATGTTTATTTCAATGGTAGTTAGATTTCTTTCAGTATCTGGCTGGCGTCTTGCGTTCATTCTGCGCCGGAAATTTGGGTTTTAACACTAGAAGTGTGAAATACGCGATGACAAAAAGGTGCGAATATATTCTTAGACCTGGAAGGACATGCCCCCGCATACATCATTCCTCCTCGCCAAGGGACAAATTGCGGAGGATTTATTAAATTCGCGGGCAATTGGGGGCGTGTTTCTTTCCAAATTACAAACTGTGATTGGTTCTCCAGATGGGACTAAGAAACGGTGTGGAGATGGAAAGGAGAGAACAGTCCGCGTGGAGAATCAGAGGTGTCAGGAGTCCTCTCTGGAGAGTGGACAGTCTGCGTCCAGAGTCTTTAAACGCTCTCCTGGGAGTATCATTTTCTCTGTCAGGACATTCGACGTGAAATCCAGTAATCCACCACTTCCACGTGTCGTGGAACCAGCCCATGGGAAATTAGTTGTCGATTTCAGCAATCTGGGAGGGCAGAGGCCATCAGAGGACGGCAGCTCCGGGGTCCTCGCTGCATAACCTTCTACCATCACCGTCCGAGACGAAGCAGTCAAGAGGTAAAAAGGAACCACCCAATTCACCAAAAGTTCTTACGTTGACGCGGTAATTTAGGAGGTTTTGAGATACGTTTAAATTCTTTAAATTGGGCTTGATGTTTAAAGACGCGGTATGTTTCTTTAATTTTATTTTCAATATGTAATCTGGTATCTATTTCCAAAAAATCAATGTCAACTTGAGTCGGTCCATACGTCTAGTCGGGGCAAGTTTAACGTATAAATATTGTAAATTGTGTAATAGTTTCTTTTATTAAACTTTTATGTAACAGAATTGTTGTAAATAGTTTGTTTATACTTTTTGGGACAATATACTCAGTATCAAAATGAATTATATTTAATATCTTCATTAATTTTACCCCTACTCCAAAATTCATTGAAGTTACCAAGGGAATAAATTATAAAACTAAGATGGAAACGGTCACCACAGTACTTAGTTTTTTCATCTGGAGACTGATCCACGGATCCATAAATATTATTTTAAATAAATTTGTATTTTTATATGGACTTTGTAGGTTTTATACAATGATTATGCTGGCCAACAAAAAAATTAATGTTTCCTTCACTACATGAATAAATTCTTACTAATGTTGGTTTAAGAAAAACTGATATGACAAAGAACAATTTTTATTAGCTCTAGTTTCTTTGGCATACAATAGGTTAACGTTTATTATTTTAACGGATTAACAGAGAACGATACATTTTAATTACAGATGTCAATAACATAAGAGTTCCAAAATTATGGAAGAATAACTGGGAGTTGGTTGGACCTGAAGAGAATCATGTAATGGCTTCATGAATTCTTGTATTTTGATTTATGCCTTGTGAGTTTCGGAGCATCCCTACGTACAATCAAACAGTAATTCGCAAGCATTGCTTTATTCCAACTGCTCTGATATCTTTGTACGCTTACAGATATGTCTCAATGTTCAACCACTGACAGCTCCACAACTAGGAGAGGAGAAATCTAGGTGTGAGTGGAAAAAATTAATTTTAATGGGACAGCTTATACTCGAGTTAATGATAATTTACAAAAGTACTGTAACCAACTTAATCTTTTGTTGCCTAAAGTCCTTGAATAACTCCTTTTAGAGTGTCCCAAGCTTCCTTTTCCTTCCCCTTCAAAACTGAGTCAAACGCAGGATCCTTCACAAGTGGCGACTTTTTGACCCAACAAAAAATACGTTCCTTAACATTCGCATCAGTTAATGTAGAAAATGTGTTTCTTAATCCTGTTCTCAGTTCAAATCTTTCACGACTTTTTGATCAAACTCATTTTTATTTGTGGGGTAGAAGAAGAAAATCTTGTGGGTCCACGAGAGACTGAGCAACATTTTCTCGCTGATGTCAAAATTTCACCACAAAAAATATTTTCTAAATTTACACATTTTCTTGGCATTTTGATTAAACAAATTTTACACTACAAATGTACTTAAAAACTAGAAATTATGCTCTTTTTACAATTTAAACAATATGAAACTCACAGTAATTAGGTTTATAATAACAAACAGCTACAAAAAATGTCAACGTTGTAAAAGCAACGATAACTGTGGAAGCTTTTTCTCGCAGGTATTTCTACCCCGAAGGAAGATGGGGCTTACCTTTTGGGATGCCTCGTCTCTAATTTCAAGGTTCTCACATGCCAAGGCATATCTCATTCTTTTGGGGGTGTATGTACTGAGGTCGCAGACCTTGGGCATATGGTAAGGGTTTTTCGCTGATACCATTGGATCAGTCGACCAACTGCCTCCTAAAACTGGTTGAGTCGCGGAGAAGCGGATGCTACGATCTCACAGCAATGCCCGACCTACCAGATGCAGGTTTTCTAGGGTTTTCCCTGCAACTCTTTTGGTGAAACACTAGGTAGTACCCTTAAACCATAACCCAGGGCACTAGTCAACAATTGGCTACCTTGCTCTACCTTCCACATCCCCCCTTTTCAATCCTTCCTTCTCTATTAAAGGGGAGTTGCCTTTTTTACGACCACCCTCATCTAACCTGTTAACCAAAAAAAGGCATTTATAAATAATTTGGCATCTTCAAATATTAATGAAAAGTCCAGCTAATTTGTTATAAAAAAAAAGTAGCCTAATATTTATTAAATACACTTACAACGCTTCGTCCATATTTGTGGAATTCATCTGGTAAACTATAATTTAAAAACATATATGTAAACGCAGATAATTGTGTGTCGTGGGCTCCATCCAGCGAAACTTATAACCTGATGGTCGTTAATGTATTTAATAAATATTAAATTTGTGCTGACGAATTGGCTGGACTAGTATCTATGTTTCTGCCTCTTTGCTTGTGCGACATGCACGTATAAATTTTCGTCCGTTTTAATTCCGTGATCCCGTGAGAAAATTTTCATTTTATAATCAAATTATATTGTAAATAATTATTTTGTGTTTTTAATTTTACTCTCATTAGATAAGGTTCCTAATTTACGAACGAAACGTCTATTACGATCTACTATTATTAAACATTATCTTAATTTTTTTCCTTATAGCTTGTTTTGCTGTTTACTGATTTCCAAACACTCAAGTAATGTAAGTGGTGATATAAGTGTTTAGGAATACATTTAAATATTTAGATAATTATTAAATTTTATGTCTATTAATGTTAAGTGAGTTTCGCGCAGAAACGGCCGTTTATGTCTAGTAATGTTAAGCAAACACTATAAATAATCCATTTTCTTAGACAGTTTTAATTTATTACTTTAAAAGTGTCTAGGAATATATTTAATAATTTAGATAAATAATAAATTATATGTTTAGTAATGTTAAGTGAGTTGCACACCGAATCGGTAATGTTATGTCAAGTGGTCCGATTTCAGGAAAGTGCCCCGCTTGACCATCATAGATTTTGATGAAATTTTGTGTGAACATTCAAACATATCCCCAAAGTACATTGGTAAACTTTTACATTCTAAAATTTAATGTTTTTGGAGACATTGTAGTTTGTTTAACTCTATGTAGCAACCTTTTACGCTATGACTGAAATTTCAGCAACTTTGCGATATAATATCTCTGGCAGTATATTATTATAAATAACGAAACTTGACTGTCTAGTACAACGTTATGTGTGCTTTTAAACGTAAATATCAAAAATACATTGATGATTAAGTTTGCTTAGATAAATTGAAGCAAAGTCTGCCAAAAAACTTGAAGTGTGAAAAGAAATTAAAAGTTTGGCTTTCTATATCTCTGGAAGTAAAGGTACGAAAACTGTGAAACTTTGCACTCTATAAACTGTATCACAAGGTCTTCGAATATAAAATTTCATTTATGTACTGGTGCTTTACAAATTGAGTGTAAAGTTGACGATTTTTGCAAAAACGCCAAACATTAGGTTTATATAGCCTACTTTTATGAAAAACTATCTTATAGAAACTATTTTGAATAAATTTTATTTGTAAGAGCGTATTTTAAACTTCTTAAAAAAGTAGACGTGATCTTTCATCGCAGGCGTATAAGGGCTTGAAATTGGGGACAAACTTGATAACTTTGCATTACGATGTTTATTTTCTTCAATATGCATTCAGGTAGTTTTTTTAAAATTTTGTTTAAATTTACTAAAAATGAAGGATTCATGTTTCATCGCAGCTATATAGGATCTTGGAAATATGACAAATTGTTAATTTTTCATTGCATGCTTTACTTAATTTTGCCTTCACGTACTATTTCCCTTTTATTTCTGTTGGAGTTTAAATGGTTCTAATTCACTTTTCACTGTCTTTAGGAATGTGCTTCTACACTAATGGCATAACTATACATCTTTTTAAAGAATAGTATTCTGTAATATGAAATTGAAACTTCTTTTTCTCAAAATTTTCAGTGCCTTTAATCCGTGAAATTGAATGCATTAAGTCAATTGATATTGTTTCTACTTTGCCAAATTGCATTGTTGGAGAAAAGTTATCATCAACTTGCCATGTTCGTTTCTATTCCAAGAAAATTGGGCTGCGTTATGTGTACAGTTTGTCAGACAGTGAAAAAATACTTCTCACTCGAGGATCAGAGGTTGAGCTCACAGACTATGACTTTCAAGACAAAATAATTTTTTTGATACTATATGAAATGAGGCAAAAGTCATCCCATGTAATAAAACAAAGCATACAGCTAGGCATGGACTGTTGAAAGTCAATCTAGCCTTCCATATCTGTTGAGAAAAACAAATGTGAAACCAGGTCAAAAAATTTGTTCCAATTCATTTCTATGGTCCAAGGCACATCAGTCTTCATCATCAGAGAATTATATGGACATTTCGGATACTGTCAATCGGAGTTTGACTGGCTTAGGGAGATCCCCATTAAAATTTCAAAGGTTAAGTAGCAGCCATAAAACTGACTACATGAAACAAAAAATTGAACGAGTGCAGAAAATGGTAACAAAAAAAACAACAGTTGGTGGAGTAGCAGCTGAGAATATTGGAAAAAACTAGCAAAATCTGTGATGTTTTCACGTCAATTCAATGTATACAGATATATATATTGCTGCCACAGAAATTTCGTACTCTTGTCCTCAATTTTAAGACCTTAAACGCCTGCGATGAAAGAACGTGCCCACGTTATAATAAGTTTTAAAACATACTCCTTTGAACAAAAATAATTTTAAAAAATTATGTAAGATAGTTTTTCATAAAAGTAGGTTAAAAATGCCCTATTTTGGCCGTTTTTTGAAAAATCGTCAAGTTTAGACTCAATTTGTGAAGTACTGGAGAACAGCAGGTAAATGAAATTTTACAGTCAAAACCATTGTAATGTAAATTTATTAAGTGCAAAATTTCATAAATTTTATACTTTTATCTCCAGCGATGTAAGAAGCCAAACTTGCAATTTTTTTCACGCCCTATTTTTTTCGGCCGACTTTGCTTTAAATTATGCAAGACAAATTTCATCATAATTTTTTTTTTGTTCTTTGGGGTTCAAAGAGCACAAAATTTTGTAAAGTACGACCACTTTTCATGTCTTATAATAAAATATTGGCAGAGATATTACATCTCAAATTTGCTGAAATTTCCGAGTCGTATGGTAAAAGTTTACTGTACAAGGTCATAAAAATGACTATATTTCTGTAAGTACTGCAATAGAGAACGTAAGACTTTACCAATGTTCATTGGCGACATTTCTAAAGATTCACAAAAAATTTCATTGAAATTGGAGATGGTCGAGCGGGAACCCTCAGACCACTTCACATCTAAGGCTTCATAGTACAAACTGTCAAAATTTCATCAAAATCGGAAATAATGACGCGTGAATCGTTCCTCAAATCAGGAATGACCCAATGAATAGCTACTCAAAAACAGAAAAAGGAAAGTTATTATGAATCTATTCTCTCGCACATAGTAATGGTTAATTTTTGCATTCAAAATATCTAATGAAAGTCGCTAATTTAGTCTTACGAATCGCTGAGATCTTCCCGATAATTTCTTCCGGACACAACGTTTTGAATTTGTATACGATTGTATTGATCAAAGTGCAGTGTATTGTCGAAATTTATTGTTATTTGTGAAGTTAAGTTTATACTGCAAATAATAACCTTTGACCTTACTTTCCAGATAACATTTCTTTTACAGCGTTTCTTCTCTAATATAGTATTGTTCACAGTAAAAAAAAATCTTAATAACCCTGCAATTCATTTTCAGATATGTACTCTTACAATTCTTTATTTTACAATTCTTAATTGCCTATTATTTTTCTGTGTGTTATTTTATTCATATTTGAAACTAACCTTAAATTTATGCCTTATTTCCTTAGCAAAGAATTAATGTAACCTAAATAAGTAATCTAATATAATGTTCTATGTTGCTATTGTATAAGAATGTAACATATACACAGTATCTACATAACTGAACCTACAAATAAATAAATGAATCTACTCTTCTCTTTCCCGGCTAGAGAATAGCGGACGAGACGTATAACAATTAATGTTACGTTTGTAATTTTCGTTCTACTATCGATAACAATCAAATACAATGCGGAAATTTCAGCGGGGCTGTTTTTCCACATAAAGTCCGTGTGTAGTGGAAGTTAGCGATGATGTCGTCAAAACAACTATAAAGTTTAAATACATTAAACTTCTATTCAACGATTGTGTTGTTGCCTCGAATACAAAAGAGGATTTAAGGGATTAGAAAAAATTGTAAAACAAACTTCAATCACTTAAAACATCACACACCTATCAACGAAATGTAAACGGCAAAACCAGGTGGAAAAGATATGAACAGTGCTTGTGTTAGGAACATAACCTCTCTTACCGCGGTTAGAAAGAATGCAAACAAAGAAACAAAACGTAAACATTGAAGTGAACAATACAATTTTTTTTCTTTTTATTACTATAACTTTGTGGTGTGCGTTTGCACCCCACTCATATATTCATATATTAAAAGAATAATTTCCTTTTTTATATTAATTTTATATATATAATTATAATGACCATCATAGATTTTGATGAAATTTTGTGTGAACATTCAAACATATCCCCAAAGTACATTGGTAAACTTTTACATTCTAAAATTTAATGTTTTTGGAGACATTGTAGTTTGTTTAACTCTATGTAGCAACCTTTTACGCTATGACTGAAATTTCAGCAACTTTGCGATATAATATCTCTGGCAGTATATTATTATAAATAACGAAACTTGACTGTCTTGTACAACGTTATGTGTGCTTTTAAACGTAAATATCAAAAATACATTGATGATTAAGTTTTCTTAGATAAATTGAAGCAAAGTCTGCCAAAAAACTTGAAGTGTGAAAAGAAATTAAAAGTTTGGCTTTCTATATCTCTGGAAGTAAAGGTACGAAAACTGTGAAACTTTGCACTCTATAAACTGTATCACAAGGTCTTCGAATATAAAATTTCATTTATGTACTGGTGCTTTACAAATTGAGTGTAAAGTTGACGATTTTTGCAAAAACGCCAAACATTAGGTTTATATAGCCTACTTTTATGAAAAACTATCTTATAGAAACTATTTTGAATAAATTTTATTTGTAAGAGCGAATTTTAAACTTCTTAAAAAAGTAGACGTGATCTTTCATCGCAGGCGTATAAGGGCTTGAAATTGGGGACAAACTTGATAACTTTGCATTACGATGTTTATTTTCTTCAATATGCATTCAGGTAGTTTTTTTAAAATTTTGTTTAAATTTACTAAAAATGAAGGATTCATGTTTCATCGCAGCTATATAGGATCTTGGAAATATGACAAATTGTTAATTTTTCATTGCATGCTTTACTTAATTTTGCCTTCACGTACTATTTCCCTTTTATTTCTGTTGGAGTTTAAATGGTTCTAATTCACTTTTCACTGTCTTTAGGAATGTGCTTCTACACTAATGGCATAACTATACATCTTTTTAAAGAATAGTATTCTGTAATATGAAATTGAAACTTCTTTTTCTCAAAATTTTCAGTGCCTTTAATCCGTGAAATTGAATGCATTAAGTCAATTGATATTGTTTCTACTTTGCCAAATTGCATTGTTGGAGAAAAGTTATCATCAACTTGCCATGTTCGTTTCTATTCCAAGAAAATTGGTCTGCGTTATGTGTACAGTTTGTCAGACAGTAAAAAAATACTTCTCACTCGAGGATCAGAGGTTGAGCTCACAGACTATGACTTTCAAGACAAAATAATTTTTTTGATACTATATGAAATGAGGCAAAAGTCATCCCATGTAATAAAACAAAGCATACAGCTAGGCATGGACTGTTGTAAGTCAATCTAGCCTTCCATATCTGTTGAGAAAAACAAATGTGAAACCGGGTCAAAAAATTTGTTCCAATTCATTTCTATGGTCCAAGGCACATCAGTCTTCATCATCAGAGAATTATATGGACATTTCGGATACTGTCAATCGGAGTTTGACTGGCTTAGGGAGATCCCCATTAAAATTTCAAAGGTTAAGTAGCAGCCATAAAACTGACTACATGAAACAAAAAATTGAACGAGTGCAGAAAATGGTAACAAAAAAAACAAGAGTTGGTGGAGTAGCAGCTGAGAATATTGGAAAAACTAGCAAAATCTGTGATGTTTTCACGTCAATTCAATGTATACAGATATATATATTGCTGCCACAGAAATTTCGTACTCTTGTCCTCAATTTTAAGACCTTAAACGCCTGCGATGAAAGAACGTGCCCACGTTATAATAAGTTTTAAAACATACTCCTTTGAACAAAAATAATTTTAAAAAATTATGTAAGATAGTTTTTCATAAAAGTAGGTTAAAAATGCCCTATTTTGGCCGTTTTTTGAAAAATCGTCAAGTTTAGACTCAATTTGTGAAGTACTGGAGAACAGCAGGTAAATGAAATTTTACAGTCAAAACCATTGTAATGTAAATTTATTAAGTGCAAAATTTCATAAATTTTATACTTTTATCTCCAGCGATGTAAGAAGCCAAACTTGCAATTTTTTTCACGCCCTATTTTTTTCGGCCGACTTTGCTTTAAATTATGCAAGACAAATTTCATCATAATTTTTTTTTTTGTTCTTTGGGGTTCAAAGAGCACAAAATTTTGTAAAGTACGACCACTTTTCATGTCTTATAATAAAATATTGGCAGAGATATTACATCTCAAATTTGCTGAAATTTCCGAGTCGTATGGTAAAAGTTTACTGTACAAGGTCATAAAAATGACTATATTTCTGTAAGTACTGCAATAGAGAACGTAAGACTTTACCAATGTTCATTGGCGACATTTCTAAAGATTCACAAAAAATTTCATTGAAATTGGAGATGGTCGAGCGGGAACCCTCAGACCACTTCACATCTAAGGCTTCATAGTACAAACTGTCAAAATTTCATCAAAATCGGAAATAATGACGCGTGAATCGTTCCTCAAATCAGGAATGACCCAATGAATAGCTACTCAAAAACAGAAAAAGGAAAGTTATTATGAATCTATTCTCTCGCACATAGTAATGGTTAATTTTTGCATTCAAAATATCTAATGAAAGTCGCTAATTTAGTCTTACGAATCGCTGAGATCTTCCCGATAATTTCTTCCGGACACAACGTTTTGAATTTGTATACGATTGTATTGATCAAAGTGCAGTGTATTGTCGAAATTTATTGTTATTTGTGAAGTTAAGTTTATACTGCAAATAATAACCTTTGACCTTACTTTCCAGATAACATTTCTTTTACAGCGTTTCTTCTCTAATATAGTATTGTTCACAGTAAAAAAAAATCTTAATAACCCTGCAATTCATTTTCAGATATGTACTCTTACAATTCTTTATTTTACAATTCTTAATTGCCTATTATTTTTCTGTGTGTTATTTTATTCATATTTGAAACTAACCTTAAATTTATGCCTTATTTCCTTAGCAAAGAATTAATGTAACCTAAATAAGTAATCTAATATAATGTTCTATGTTGCTATTGTATAAGAATGTAACATATACACAGTATCTACATAACTGAACCTACAAATAAATAAATGAATCTACTCTTCTCTTTCCCGGCTAGAGAATAGCGGACGAGACGTATAACAATTAATGTTACGTTTGTAATTTTCGTTCTACTATCGATAACAATCAAATACAATGCGGAAATTTCAGCGGGGCTGTTTTTCCACATAAAGTCCGTGTGTAGTGGAAGTTAGCGATGATGTCGTCAAAACAACTATAAAGTTTAAATACATTAAACTTCTATTCAACGATTGTGTTGTTGCCTCGAATACAAAAGAGGATTTAAGGGATTAGAAAAAATTGTAAAACAAACTTCAATCACTTAAAACATCACACACCTATCAACGAAATGTAAACGGCAAAACCAGGTGGAAAAGATATGAACAGTGCTTGTGTTAGGAACATAACCTCTCTTACCGCGGTTAGAAAGAATGCAAACAAAGAAACAAAACGTAAACATTGAAGTGAACAATACAATTTTTTTTCTTTTTATTACTATAACTTTGTGGTGTGCGTTTGCACCCCACTCATATATTCATATATTAAAAGAATAATTTCCTTTTTTATATTAATTTTATATATATAATTATAATGACCATCATAGATTTTGATGAAATTTTGTGTGAACATTCAAACATATCCCCAAAGTACATTGGTAAACTTTTACATTCTAAAATTTAATGTTTTTGGAGACATTGTAGTTTGTTTAACTCTATGTAGCAACCTTTTACGCTATGACTGAAATTTCAGCAACTTTGCGATATAATATCTCTGGCAGTATATTATTATAAATAACGAAACTTGACTGTCTTGTACAACGTTATGTGTGCTTTTAAACGTAAATATCAAAAATACATTGATGATTAAGTTTTCTTAGATAAATTGAAGCAAAGTCTGCCAAAAAAACTTGAAGTGTGAAAAGAAATTAAAAGTTTGGCTTTCTATATCTCTGGAAGTAAAGGTACGAAAACTGTGAAACTTTGCACTCTATAAACTGTATCACAAGGTCTTCGAATATAAAATTTCATTTATGTACTGGTGCTTTACAAATTGAGTGTAAAGTTGACGATTTTTGCAAAAACGCCAAACATTAGGTTTATATAGCCTACTTTTATGAAAAACTATCTTATAGAAACTATTTTGAATAAATTTTATTTGTAAGAGCGTATTTTAAACTTCTTAAAAAAGTAGACGTGATCTTTCATCGCAGGCGTATAAGGGCTTGAAATTGGGGACAAACTTGATAACTTTGCATTACGATGTTTATTTTCTTCAATATGCATTCAGGTAGTTTTTTTAAAATTTTGTTTAAATTTACTAAAAATGAAGGATTCATGTTTCATCGCAGCTATATAGGATCTTGGAAATATGACAAATTGTTAATTTTTCATTGCATGCTTTACTTAATTTTGCCTTCACGTACTATTTCCCTTTTATTTCTGTTGGAGTTTAAATGGTTCTAATTCACTTTTCACTGTCTTTAGGAATGTGCTTCTACACTAATGGCATAACTATACATCTTTTTAAAGAATAGTATTCTGTAATATGAAATTGAAACTTCTTTTTCTCAAAATTTTCAGTGCCTTTAATCCGTGAAATTGAATGCATTAAGTCAATTGATATTGTTTCTACTTTGCCAAATTGCATTGTTGGAGAAAAGTTATCATCAACTTGCCATGTTCGTTTCTATTCCAAGAAAATTGGTCTGCGTTATGTGTACAGTTTGTCAGACAGTAAAAAAATACTTCTCACTCGAGGATCAGAGGTTGAGCTCACAGACTATGACTTTCAAGACAAAATAATTTTTTTGATACTATATGAAATGAGGCAAAAGTCATCCCATGTAATAAAACAAAGCATACAGCTAGGCATGGACTGTTGTAAGTCAATCTAGCCTTCCATATCTGTTGAGAAAAACAAATGTGAAACCGGGTCAAAAAATTTGTTCCAATTCATTTCTATGGTCCAAGGCACATCAGTCTTCATCATCAGAGAATTATATGGACATTTCGGATACTGTCAATCGGAGTTTGACTGGCTTAGGGAGATCCCCATTAAAATTTCAAAGGTTAAGTAGCAGCCATAAAACTGACTACATGAAACAAAAAATTGAACGAGTGCAGAAAATGGTAACAAAAAAAACAAGAGTTGGTGGAGTAGCAGCTGAGAATATTGGAAAAAACTAGCAAAACCTGTGATGTTTTCACGTCAATTCAATGTATACAGATATATATATTGCTGCCACAGAAATTTCGTACTCTTGTCCTCAATTTTAAGACCTTAAACGCCTGCGATGAAAGAACGTGCCCACGTTATAATAAGTTTTAAAACATACTCCTTTGAACAAAAATAATTTTAAAAAATTATGTAAGATAGTTTTCATAAAAGTAGGTTAAAAATGCCCTATTTTTGGCGTTTTTGAAAACATTGTGAAGTTTAGACTCAATTTGTACTGAAGAGCAGCAGGTAAACTAAATTTTACAGTCAAAACCATTGTAATGTAAATTTATTAAGTGCAAAATTTCATAAATTTTATACTTTTATCTCCAGCGATGTAAGAAGCCAAACTTGCAATTTTTTTCACGCCCTATTTTTTTCGGCCGACTTTGCTTTAAATTATGCAAGACAAATTTCATCATAATTTTTTTTTTGTTCTTTGGGGTTCAAAGAGCACAAAATTTTGTAAAGTACGACCACTTTTCATGTCTTATAATAAAATATTGGCAGAGATATTACATCTCAAATTTGCTGAAATTTCCGAGTCGTATGGTAAAAGTTTACTGTACAAGGTCATAAAAATGACTATATTTCTGTAAGTACTGCAATAGAGAACGTAAGACTTTACCAATGTTCATTGGCGACATTTCTAAAGATTCACAAAAAATTTCATTGAAATTGGAGATGGTCGAGCGGGAACCCTCAGACCACTTCACATCTAAGGCTTCATAGTACAAACTGTCAAAATTTCATCAAAATCGGAAATAATGACGCGTGAATCGTTCCTCAAATCAGGAATGACCCAATGAATAGCTACTCAAAAACAGAAAAAGGAAAGTTATTATGAATCTATTCTCTCGCACATAGTAATGGTTAATTTTTGCATTCAAAATATCTAATGAAAGTCGCTAATTTAGTCTTACGAATCGCTGAGATCTTCCCGATAATTTCTTCCGGACACAACGTTTTGAATTTGTATACGATTGTATTGATCAAAGTGCAGTGTATTGTCGAAATTTATTGTTATTTGTGAAGTTAAGTTTATACTGCAAATAATAACCTTTGACCTTACTTTCCAGATAACATTTCTTTTACAGCGTTTCTTCTCTAATATAGTATTGTTCACAGTAAAAAAAAAATCTTAATAACCCTGCAATTCATTTTCAGATATGTACTCTTACAATTCTTTATTTTACAATTCTTAATTGCCTATTATTTTTCTGTGTGTTATTTTATTCATATTTGAAACTAACCTTAAATTTATGCCTTATTTCCTTAGCAAAGAATTAATGTAACCTAAATAAGTAATCTAATATAATGTTCTATGTTGCTATTGTATAAGAATGTAACATATACACAGTATCTACATAACTGAACCTACAAATAAATAAATGAATCTACTCTTCTCTTTCCCGGCTAGAGAATAGCGGACGAGACGTATAACAATTAATGTTACGTTTGTAATTTTCGTTCTACTATCGATAACAATCAAATACAATGCGGAAATTTCAGCGGGGCTGTTTTTCCACATAAAGTCCGTGTGTAGTGGAAGTTAGCGATGATGTCGTCAAAACAACTATAAAGTTTAAATACATTAAACTTCTATTCAACGATTGTGTTGTTGCCTCGAATACAAAAGAGGATTTAAGGGTTTAGAAAAAATTGTAAAACAAACTTCAATCACTTAAAACATCACACACCTATCAACGAAATGTAAACGGCAAAACCAGGTGGAAAAGATATGAACAGTGCTTGTGTTAGGAACATAACCTCTCTTACCGCGGTTAGAAAGAATGCAAACAAAGAAACAAAACGTAAACATTGAAGTGAACAATACAATTTTTTTTCTTTTTATTACTATAACTTTGTGGTGTGCGTTTGCACCCCACTCATATATTCATATATTAAAAGAATAATTTCCTT